>JAHLJT010003656.1:116208289-116448289 GCA_031308135.1 Acheta domesticus | reverse complement strand
AAATGTTATTTTTTGGCATTATGACATATTACAAATAACGTTTGACAATAGACGCTAATAACTTAAAAGTACCGTTTCATAAGCACAATTTACACTGTTATTCATACTGGTAAATCTCAAGTACACCGTAAACAGTTTCATCTATTTCTCAAGATTTTAATGGGAATCACAGTCAGTAATTTTGTTAGCTTTTGTGAGAATTTCCGCAGGAACTTCACAATATTCTATCATTTTCTACGAACAAATCAGTCCAATAACTATTATGCAATAGGAATTAGATATACACTCTTTTGTTTATCTGACGTCATATTGACAAATGACTATCACAATGCGTCTTTTCACGCGACGCAAGAAATATTACAAAATGTTTCGAATTCTCGTTTTATTCAGCAACGAACTAGTAAACCATAAAGTTTTGTATGCACCACGGGCGTTACTAGATGTTTTTGCCCCTCAGGCGACTTCCAACCCCTCGGGCCAGAGACCCTCGGGTTTGGAAGTCGCCCTCGGGGCAAAAACATCTACTTAACGCCCTTGATATATAAATAACTATTATACCTCTTTTAAATCAAAGCCTCCTTGTCTCTCTTCTTTTTTTAATCTTCTGCACGATCATTGTCCATGGGCTTTACATATACATGTAATATGATATATTACAGTACGAAACACAAAGTCACACTATCACATCATTAAATGTTTATGGGAGTTTCCAATATTGTAGCAAATAAACGGTAGAATATTAAAACATTTATTTAACATAAATATTTAGAACTTTTTGTTACAATTTGAATATATTTCATGTAATTTCTTTAAAGGCAATTCATTAATTACCGCAACTACCAATATTGTTTTCCAATGTGTTTGAATTTAATATTCATTAAAATCAATTACCAAAACTAATCTCACCCCCGTCAAAGATGAAAAAAAGGAATGTGAAAATGTCGTGTTATGGACTGTGAAAATGTGGATGTCGTTGATATATCTACTTTTTACCCAACATCATATTTTTTTTGCAGATGAGAGTCACAGCCACAGAACAATGAGACAGCGTTAGAACACATACAAACATACGCCTCGGGAAACAATATTACACGAAAAAGTGTGTGGAAATCGCTGTACTAGTCAAGCTAATGTTTTCACCGAATAAGAATCCAACGGGGAGTAATTACGCCGACAGTGTTGCCACCTCACGCGTCTCCCCCCAGAGAGACCGCCCCTCTCGTGCAGCCTCGGCGAGCCGCGCGCCCGCATCAAAAAATTTCAATGCTTCGACAGAATGACAGCCCGTGTGACGCCTGCCAATATATGCGCGCATTGTTCCCGTGACGTCCCTTGATGTATGCGTTGGAGACACTCCTCGCAAAGGCATATCCTCTCCGTGAGACGCGAAATCCACTTGCAGAAGCTGCATTGGGGACTTCTGTCGAATGTAACGTAGACGTCAGCCCAGGAAATTACAGTGTGAAAATATACCATACAGGAGTGTTGGTAAGAAATTACATAAGGAAGACAATAGCCACTCAAATGAACTCAATCTATTGTTATTTTAAAGCTGATGGAACAGCAAATCTTGAGGCCATCATCAATTTTCCTGAGAATTGGAACGGGTATTTGTTCTACGTAAAAATGTTTCAATTATTCACAAATACTTCAACACATTCGCTGCAGTACTTACAATATATTAGGCATCAATAAGAAACTTCAAGGATAATATCTGTGGTCTTCCGACATTTGGTAATATTTATACATTGCACTTACCAACTTAAGCCCAGACACTACAGATGTGTAATTATATTTATTAATAGACAAACCTGCTTCCGATTAATCCTCATTTACGGATAAATTAAGCAACCAATCATGTACCTCTTTTTTCTTACGACTTGGAAATAAAAATTAAGAATATATTTTAAAATTGGATTGATAAAGTTATTGAGTGCAAAAGATTAATTTATTGGTGCATTCGACCATTTAATTCTTACATGATCTAAGCATTCTCTGCGCGAGAGTAGAGGCGTGTATCGATTATAATCGGCATTCAAGATCGACTGGAGGGGCGCCATCAGGCGTCTCGCATGAAGAATGGCCTAACGCAGCGCTTGCCAACTCAATGCTCTGTGACGTCACAGAAATCTGCTCCGAACCGAGCCTCGGAGCAAAGGCAGTGCCGTACTCGGCGGCGGGCGCAGTGTTCCAATGATGGCACGGAACTGGGGAGAAAAGGTTCACTTGGAAAAGCGATAATTACGTTTCGTTAATGATAATTATTATTTAGAATGTTTATGATTCAATAAAAATATGAAGAATTGTATAATAGAAAATTACTGCATAAATCAAGTCCTTTTCCTTATCTCGGAGCCTTAGCCTTAGCCTTACCAGTACTGTAATTCCACTTCCGTTCTTCTATTATATAACATTTTTGGCAGGGACTGTTTTCACATTTTAAGACAATATTTTATACAAAAGTAAATAATTTAACAAATTGATTCGTTCTGAAACAATAATTAATGATAACAACTAGGTGCCGGTAAGGTCACGTGAGAGAATTTTGACTCCAGGCTTGATTATTTTTGATCCACAGTTTTGTTTGAGAATGTTGTACATTGTCGTAATTTTTAGTATCATCTCAATACTCTTCAATCTGCAAATTACTTTACTCATCCCATGATTACGAGTTATGTCAATTGTCAGAATTTATTTAATTACGCAGATTTCTCTGGGAGCAAAGGTACATAATGCATCTGTGTAGGGTAAAACTGAATGCGACAAATTATCTACAACCGAACTTAATGTAGCAAAAAATACAATTATAGGATTTGTATACTTCAATTAAAAGAAAGGCAAAGCCGATCAATCTTCTAGAAGAAATAGCCCACAAAGTATGTTTAAGAATTTTTGTAGAAAAATCAAATTTATGAAAAATATAAAACGTGCTCCAGAAAACCAAGTAACAGTTATTGGACAGATAAAGAGAGTAAATAAATTCAAATATTTGGGAGAAAGAAATCAAGAAAATTGCCTAGAAAAATTTCCTATAGAAGAAAGGGTACACAAAATGGAGAGAGCATGGCATAACCAGGAATATTTACTACACAATGTCTATCTAAAAACTTGAAAATACAGCACTATAAAACAGTAGTAAAACCGGAATGTCTTTATGCAAGTGAATGCGTAGTACTGAACTACAAATTGCATAAAGTGTAAGTCCTAGAAAGAAGAATTATTCGCTAAATTCTCGGTCCGATAAGAAACACAGAGGTATGGAAATTAAGAAGTAATGAAGTTTATCGCACTGCAGAAAACATAACCGAAGAGGTGATTGCTATTCTTTGGACATTTATATAGAATGGACGACAACAGATTAACCAAGCAGATTTTTAAATACCTTTGGAACAAGAAGTCAACAATACCTTGGATTCAAGAAGTTGTGAAAGATTTGGAAAGAAAAAAATGTAAGTGAAAGAGAAGCAGCAGAAAGAGATGTTTAAGACGAAAGTGTTAGAAATGAAAGAATTCCAGGACAGAAACGAAAAGAAGGCAGGATCAAAATGGTCCGAGGAGAGAAAAGTGATGCACAGTGAGAATATGAAAGAGTACTGGAGGATGAAGAAAGAAGGACAAAGGAAGAAGCAATGAAATTGGTGCGTGGTCCCTAGATTACCCAAACAGAAGAAGAAGAAGACGAAGAAGAAGGAAGAAGAAAGGAAAAGTCAGTAAATTTGTCAAAAATATAGTGTATGACGCATGTGATTTTATTTTGCTCAGAGGATTGCGCTACATGGCCTTTGGGACTGGTGTAACATTTCCTACTTGTAAAAAAATGCCATTTTTACTACGCGTATTATATATTAGTATTGTTGGTTTGAAACCTCATGTTTGCATTTATAAAGAAGTTACAAGTTTTCTTTTTAACATCTTTATTTACTATCTGGTCAGTTATGTGGATCTTACAGAGTTGGCAAAGCAGTGATACAAGAATGGTTTATACTGCTATTACTATTTTTTAATGATAAACGCAATGTATATAATGCGATTCATTTCCTCGCTGAGCTCAACCTTCATACATATCTGTATCATACATACTGTAGGTGCTCATGTAAGTTTAAAGGCCCAACTATTTATTATCACTGTCACTCCAAGAATTTCAATGTAAATGGTGAAATTGAATTGTTTTATTGATAACACAGCCCTATCTAGTACATGTTATAACAAAATAAAATAATAAAATCCATTAGATGTCTATCCCCCTTGGTAGAAGTCTGTGTAAACATTTGTGATACTATATGCGTAAATACACAAATAGTACATAGACAAATGTGTATCACCCAATCACTCCAAAATACTGTAGTAGAGTTAATCTCTGTTACTACATGAATTATTGTTCTTGAGATGCTTATTGTTTACATTTAATTTTCTTATGTAACTCTATGGTTTATACTGCTATTTCTATTTCAAACCCGGTCATGTACCAATAAAAGAATATCTATTTGACGCCTTCCTCGAGGTCAAGTGTCTGACCTACCCATACTAATGTATAGTATGTACAATAACCTCCTGTATTTGTGATATAGTAACTTACTATAGAAATACTTGATTCTGTATTACAAGTAGAGCTCTGCAATCAGGCGAAAACAACCGCTCGAGACTCTCGGGCTCCGCGCCGACGCTCGGCGAAGGGTGGGGGACCTTGATTGGAGGGGAAGAGATAGCTGTTTAACGGACATTTCGACCGGCCGCCTTGCGGCTCCCGCCGAGACTCAGGAGTCGCCGAGCGCTCGAGCGCTCGGCCAAGCGCCGGACTGCACAGTAGCTTCGCCCCTCAATGCATGTACGGGATATAAAGTCGCCGCATGTAGTGATCGCAACACTTTCAATTCATTGTAATCGAAAGAAAATACAATTTCAATTAAACGATTAATTTGTTGAAAAGTAACAATTTATCGATTGACTGGAAATAATTTTATAGAGACAAATAATACATTTTTTTGAAAGAATTAAGGCAAACAAAGACTCTGAAATTTTTTTTTCTATATTTATAGTGCTTAAGGGAAGATAATTCGTTGCGTACCAATTGTAATGTCATTGAAGTTTCTTACAAACTCGAATATAAGGCATATTTATTAAATACAATGAATATTTGGTCATAATTTCACGAGTATATAAGAAAAAAGCATATGCTAAACAAAAATGAGGTGGGTACTATTTTCCTTGCGTCAGAACGTCTTGTCATTGGGCGTACTAATTTATTGTGAAATAGTTTATGTAAGCCGCCATGGCGTCTGTATTTGTCGACTCAGTCGGCGGCCAAAGAACAGCGGTCACGGCACATCAGCCTATTCAACTTAATAATTCAAAATACATGATTTACTATTATATACACACGTTTAACATTAATTAAAACTCGTCAAAAGTATGTATTCACGAAATGATGCATTTAAAGTTTTATATGTACGAGTACAATGTTTTTCAATTACTCCATTATTTTACGTTTCAATGCAAGATAAGCGATTAATTGTAATTAAAAAATCGTAAAAGCTTAAATTATGAATCATTGGCTTCTGTGGAGTAGTATTGAAGCTCCACGAGACCCCCTTCCTTTGGGTGAACTATTGCTCAGCGTGGCAGGAAGAGATAACAAAGGTTGTGCGAGGTGACTCGGTGGCTCCCACGCAGCGCGCCATCGCCTTTGCGACGAAATTTCCAGGAAAGGACAGGAAGCAGTTGAAAGAGAAGGGTCGAGATACGTGCACAAAGCTTTCCTCGAAAAGTATTGAGAAGCTCGCAAGATTATAAATAAAACTAAAAGTACAATGAGCTCAAAACAATGCTGGGGTGACTGAGGCATACCGCGCGCCTACTGCCGGGTTAAGAAACTAAGACCTGCGTCTCAGATGCCTGAAAATTACAACAATACCAACAACAAAAATATTTGGAAAAAGAAAACAAAAATACAAAAGTGGAAGGGAAAGGTACTAATATATTTCATTGCACTTGCATCTAAATTTAGCAGAGCATTTGAATTTACACCATATAAAATGAAGGAAAATTAATGATTTTATGTTCATTAGAATAAAATAGGCAATTTCCGAAACATCTGATGCCTAGTCATTACAAAGAACGGAATTTATCTCTAAAACTTTTGAATGCCTTTTCTTTGAAGTCACAGGCAGAACTGCAATAGATCCACTTGAGGTTCTCCAGTGCGTCCGGGGAGTCGATTTGTAAAGCTTTCTTTTTTTATATAAAAATTTATTATTTGAAAATTAATATTAAAATTCGTCTATATTTTAAATTTTGAAAAAACGAAATTATTGGTCATTTATTTTAAAAACCATTCAATACTCCTTCCTTTTCCTGAAACTTGGCATTAGATATTTACTCTGACGTGTCGGCCGATTGTTACGTGGCGCAGTTTCCGTGAACGGGGTCCGCCGGTTGTCGAGTCTCGGCCGGTTGTAGAGACCGGCCGAGTCTCGGTCGGTCGCCGGCTCCCGGGAGTCCGCAACCGGCTGCGAAGGACAGTCGAGCGCGTGGTCTCGAGAGAAGAGAGGCGGGCGAGCGCTGGTCGGTAAAAATCGCGGAGAATGCAGACCTCTAATTACAAGCGTGTGATCGCTCAAGACTTAGATGTTTATGCAACCATTATAAATAAATTAAGTAAAAAAATCATGTAGAGGAAAGAAAATGTCGCGCATTTAATGAGCAGGCAAATTCTAGTAAATTGTTTGGTGATGTTTTGAAGTACACGTTGTGAAACCGGATACCCGTGTCATATTTTAAATAAACATTTATTCATTCCGTCACTGGTAAATATCTTTGTTTCTATCATCTTGCTAGTTTCTACCCACTCTACTTTTCCTCGTTTCCTCATAGAACTTTGCAGTTTTGCCTGTAACATGAGAAACACTTCGTAGAAATTGCAAAGGAACATTATAGCCAAAACCAAACTTTCGTTCTACCAGTGAGAGAAGAAAGCGAGCATGCTCCACAGACTCCTGCCGTAGTATCTCACATGATTAATATATAATTACTATATAATTTGCTAGTTATATTACCTTATTATTATTGGTATTAGTATTCTATGTTACTGAGAGATTGTGTATTTCTATGTTTTTTGTAATTAGCAGCCACCGGGTTATACCCAATTGCAGTTTAAATAAATCTATCTATGATTCACTCCAATCGCAACATACTACTTGAATCTGCGCCATGTTGATATGACAGTGCCGATTGGTGCACGATATCGAGCAAATCTCTCGCTGGCAACGCAGTGTGACTCGTCGCTCGCTCTGACGCACGAAAGAAATAGGTTCGGCCGAGAAACCTCAGAGGCTGCGGTTCGGTTCTTGTGGCACCGCTGGTTGGACCACGATTTCAAGTGCAAAACGCCAAGTTAAATATCTCGCGAAGTGGGAATGAAAAAGGAAGGTTACACCAGGAGAGAAACAATCGAGCTATTCTTGTGTAATCCTGCCAGAAATACAGCAAGTGAAAGATATTACAGCAAGTGAAAGAATGTACAGCTGGTAAACTTATGCCAGAAAAGACCAAGACAATGACAAGACAATGTTGATTCGGAAAGAATTAATGATCAGCAGTACTGAACAGACATGGGGAAATTTTTTTTCGATAAACTGTATATCTATTATACATTTAAATCTTATGAATGTAGTTAATACAGCTATAATAAATGGAATATTAACCTGAAAAGTTTTTCATGTTTCTTTCTCACGAATTAATACACCGTCGCTCTCGTTCAGTTCGGTTCCTTGGCTGTTAGATTTTATCCAACAGCCAAGATTGTATTTATTACGGTATTATGGATCCAACTCGTGAAATGTAATCCAAATATTTGTTTTCTTCTCCAGTTACTTTCACAGATTAAACTTTTTCTGACAAAGACCTGTAATTTTATATAATATCCGTTCTTTTCTGCAACGCTACAATCACCAGCCATATGTCACCGGGCAGCTTGCGCGCTGCATGCACATCGTCCTTTCTCTTTCAGCACAGCGAATTGCTCTCGCAACCGTGCGACGCCCCTCGGAACGGCTAAATAGAGCAGTTGCGATGCAATTCCTAAAACGTATCGCCATTCCTCGCTTTTTAGAGCAGCGCCGCTGCAATCAGTGTGTTATTTCAATGAACACCCCGCAGATCTGCCAAGAAAAGACCGAATCACGCGAGGCCTAGGCCGAGTCACGCCAGGGGACGTCACCAGAACGACGAGGAATTTTTACTTTCTACTGAACCACATTCAATGATTTTTATTTTAAATCAAAGGTAGTGGATACCACTTCCCTTCACGAACTGATTTTAAAGTAAAATCACTGTGTTAAGTATGTGTTAAAATGAAATATAGGAACACTTGTCTGCAATTATTTATTGTTTACATCATTTTCAACACCAACTATTGAAGATGACCTTGTTAGTTTTGTTTAGCGTGTTGCAATCGAATAAGTCGACATTTCGTCATGCGTTTCAGTGCGAGGTTATTTTACAAGGTTGTCCTTGCATCATGAGATCACAGTTGCCAAAGCCAAAGTTGCAGTGAGTAAGTTCGAAGGTTAAGTGTTTTTAAATGCAAAGATTACCGACTGTACCAATGTATAATACATATGTCAATACCAAACAGCCGTCTGAAAAATGTGTCCCTTTTCAAAAATCTTCATTTATCGCAATTATATGTTATGAATTACATTTTTAAGTTAAGTTGGGTTGTAGAATGTCCGTATATAGTCCACTACAACAACTCTTTGTAAATGTAACACACTTCAATTTTATTTTCAGAAACGTGTTTAACTGTGTCCTAAATGGAAAGCAATTGTATAGTTCCAAAACTTGAAAACTTCCCTCATTTCACTAGTTTTGAAGAAGTACCGAAGAACAAAGTTTGGGTGTTCTTGTTTTTTCGTATAATATGTACGTGAAAGTTTTCTGTTGAGCCGTTTCTACAGCTGCTCCTTTTGGGCGATGAAATCGTAGGTTTCAGCTGTGTTAAATTGCGAGGGCGGTCGCCGTCGCGTCGCCTGCCTCTTCGAGAGCCAAAGCGCAGCCGTCGAGGCCTCGCAATGAGACGAGACCCCGCGGGCGCAGGGCGGTCCAGACAGAGGTGCACTCCGCTAAAATACACAGAGTGCCCGGGGAGGAAACGTCGAAACTTCCAAAATAAGCTCTTAAGGCAATTCTAAGCGTATTTTGTCTTATAAACTACGAGGATATTCCGAATGGTTGGGCCGCAATAAGCACTCAAAAGTTGGTTCGAAAAAAATATTTTTAGGCAAAAATATGCATTACAGAAGCATAGAAACATTCCAGACACCCATAGTTGTTTATTATTTACAAAAGAAATTAATATATTTGCTCAGTTACAAACATTAAGCGAGAAACAAAAAAGCTCCTAATTTACACAATTTGACTCCATTTTTATTTCTCGCTTAATTTTTCTTTCTGAACAAATCTATTATTGTAATTTCTTTTGTAAATAATAAACACTTACAAGTTTCTGGAGTGTTTCTATGCTTCCATAATGCAAATTTTTGCCGAGAAATTACTTTTTCAAACCAACTTTTGGGTGCTTATTGCGGCTCAACCATTTGGAATCTTCATTAGTTTATTAGACAAAATATGCTTAGAATTGTCTTAAGAGCTTATGTTCGATGTTTCGACGTTTCCTCCCCGGACATCCTGTATAATAACACGAATTTGAAGTATCCTGGCAGAGGTTCAAATTCTAAGCTTGCCTTCGGCGCCTGAATACCTACATACGTCTCTGCGTCTCACAGGTCGAAGCGCTGTAACAAATATGAGCGAGCGGCAATCTTGAAGCGCTCCAGTTCACAGCAGAGAATATTTCTGGGCCTCACGTGCACAGAGCAATCTATTCCACAGTCACAGGATGAACGATGAGACCGCGAGTTCGCAACCGCCCTTGTGCAATGCAGCGAAGGGAACGCCCATCCGGGATGGCCCGCCTCCGGGGCATCGCGTTTCTGCTTCAGAGAAGCTTTCCGTCCCGAAAGCCGAATGTCAAGAGCAGAAGTTTGCACGTGAATGGTTGACACGTTCCTCTGAACGGTAGTGGCCACGCCGCATTGTTAAGTACATTATTACGTGTAGGTCAGATATAAGGAAACGAAAATATTAAAACTGCTTTGTAAGATCATTTGTTCATATGAAATGATTTTTAAGTGATATGAGAGAGATGTCTGATGAGTAACATGTTTGGTAAATAAACTTCACATTCTTATTGCATTAGTGAAGTGAAGTTTGTCTTTCAGAAATCATCAGTAGCTCTGCATATTTTTGTATCGTATAGTTTAAATTGAAAATAATAACAACTATTTGAATATCTGAATATTTGCATGTTCAGGACAAAATGAAAATTATGCTGGTTTAAGATTACTGTGAGTTCCACCATTTTTTAAAAAATTCCTGCCATAATTTCCCGCTGATGTTTCTATTATGGTACATGAAGTCAATGATCATTTCGATAATAAAGTAACTAACCACGTTTTCTGACGTCCATGTTACACAGGCTGCGTTGGACGAACAATTCAATTTCGTTTGACACCGCTCAGCTCCTTTGAAACGCGTTCGCCAGAAGGACTGCACGCAGCGGCGCCGCTCCGGCGCCCGAGCGAGTGCTTTCAAATACTCGCTAGCAAGCGGTTCCTCTCGGACCGAACCCCAACACGCTCCCCATTGGCGAATGATTTCGAAGTTCTAGCAACCGCACGCTTCCTTTTAGCAAACGGGCACTGCCCCGGGCTTATAGCGAGAGTGCGCAACTTCGCCGAAACCCGAAAGTTGTGCTCACGGATCAATCAATGTTAGTGCAGTGCCTATGACAAGGAGGTCCTAGGTTCGAGTCTCGACGGCGCGGTGGTAGGAGTTTCCACACTAGCTTGACAGCTAGGTCGACTTGAATTGAATTGAATTGAAGCCTTCATTTATGTGGCGAGGCTCAGGCCATGAGGCCTGCTCTTCCGTCTGACCACGCAAATTTCGCTACGCTTCTTTCATCAACTAGCGGAGAAAGAAGGTATTATCTCGGGCGATGAAACAGGCGACTTGAATTTAGGTCAGAGGCTTCATTTAGGCTTGAGGATCTTTTACATGCAAGTAAATCTACTAACATGGGACAGCTGGCTTTACTTCCCCTCCGAAGGAAGGCGTTCGAAAGATTTTCCCCCCTTAAAAATTCACGGCTTTGATTGGGTTTGAACCTTGACTTGGGTATAGTAGTCCGCTACGCTAATCGCTACACCATCGCCGCCACCGAAAATTCAGTTGATGTTTGGATAAAATGGTAGCGGCCGGCTGCTCTGATCGGTAGTTTTCCGTGGTTTCTCCGACCAACACCAGGCCAATGCCGGAGCAGTACACCAACAAACGAGCAACGGAAAGCGCAATCTTTCCTTGATTTTTGTTGTTCTCTCTTTACTTCCCCTTTACATTCACAAACACTAACAAGCACTACACTACCCCACTATCCGGCACTTCAAACTTCTCCCAGATGGGACGGTGCCCCGCTGGTGGGAGATATCTGGTTGGGGAAAAAAACTCGCTGGCCGACGGTACGTTGGCGACGGAACTCGCCATGCAGCGAGTGAAGACCACCGCCACTTCCCTATGAAAAAGCATGCACACCACTTATGGGACGAATGGCAATAGACGTCGACGCGCCCAGGACTACTAATGAATGAATGAATGAAGGAGCGGGTGCGTGCTTACTCACCGACGACGGAGAGGAACATGGGCAGGCCGATGGGCGGGGTGGTGCTGACCTGGCACTCGTACAGCCCCGAGTCGCGGTGCTGCGGGTAGCGGATCTGCAGCACCCAGTCCTCCGACTGCGGCGCGTGGATGGACTGGAAGCGCTGGTCGCTCGTGTACGTGTAGCGCCCCACCGTCAGCAGGTGGATGTCCCGGTGCCGCACCCACGACACCTGCGCACAGCACACACTCGCGCTCACACACTCCACACAAACATTAAGTAATGTGCACGGGTAGCGCCCCACCGTCAGCAGGTGGATGTCCCGGTGGCGCACCCACGACACATGGTTGCACCACACAGAACGTGGCGGTCAACGTGATTCAATATATAATTTCCTTCACTCCTATTTTTTTCTTATTTTTTGGTACCTCAAAAAAACCATTGACAGAGGCGAACAGGAGGGACATCAAAATCAGCTTTTTTACATAGCAAAAGGAAATAACCCATTTTTATACGTCATTTTTTTTTAATTTTTCCATTTCGACTTATGAGTCACCTTTTCCCCTTCGATTATTTATATTGTATTTTTCGTTGATTTCATCAATTTTAATAGCATTTTAATGCTACTTGCTTCAAATCATATTTTGAAAGAGATGAAAGAAATGTTCTCCGCTGAATTCCTTAGCGGCCTTTTCGATTTCTTGGTTTAGAAATTTTAATGTCAGCCGTTGTGGGTAAATGAAATCCAAGGTATCTGCGACGCCTATCAGCGCCACTGTCGGTTCGGCCGATTTCGGCATAACTAAGGGCAGGTTAAAAGAAATTCAGAATTACAAGCAACCATGAAAGACTTTTGGATAAGATTGACAAGAATTTTTAAATTAGATGCTGTTACAATACGAGAATCCAGGAAAATTAATTTTACAATATTAGACATTCTTCAAATGAAACAGCTTCAATGATATGGCCAAGTCCAAAGGTTGGAAGAAACACAGCTTCCACTGAAATTATTAAATTCGATGCCAAATGGTATAAGAAAAAGAGGTAGACCGAATGTAACATGAATAGAGGGTATATTGAAGACGGTGAAGAAAAAAAAAATAAAACTTAAGTTTGTAAAAATTAATTCAAATGGAAGAAATTAATTAAAATAACATAACAATAGAAAAATATAAAGTATGTATAACGGTTATAGGAAAATGTAAATTAATACATTGTAAACCTATTGAATACATAAGGAAAGGCAGATTTCCTGGTAGATCAGTTCAAACCAAAAGTTTGTAATCTAAGTGCACTTGAACAAATAGAAGGAGCCTTAATTACGTCAATAACATATCCAACAGTTTGAGTTGTTCATCCAAACTGGTTTTTATCACATTTTTTACGTCATTTTTCGTTGCTTGAGGGAATATTTTAAACAGTTGAAGCAGATTTTATTGATGATTTTTGGCGATGTTTTAAGTCGTCAAAATCCGCCCCCCTACTTATCACCAATTCCATTCCTTCCCAGCAATCATTACAAACCCCACTTCATAGAAGTTCCTCACATTATCCATATTACCTGTAACTTCCCACACCGTCTCAATTCAAGGTCATCAAATGTCATCCCCGTTTCTCTAGCTTACCCCGATGTCCGTCCTCACTGTCTGCGCTAGTACCCGCTTTCCGCAGCGCCCATTTGCCTGCACCCCCTCCCCTCACCCCCTAACCACCCCCAACTGAGTTTGCCGTCGCCGTCCTCATTGTCCTCGCCACCGCCCCCGCGGGAGCTTTATTAGATTTTTCGAATAACTCCCCGCGAAGCCCCAGGGCGATTCGCTTTTGGTATTCACCCTGTCACGCGCGCCCCTCCAATCGGGGCCTCCAGGGGGCGGGCACAGCCGGGGGCAGGCACGGTCGGTGGCGGGCACGGGCGGGCCCGAGGTGGGTGTACGGTGGTGGGGAAGGAGCTGGGTGCGGGAGCGGAGCCGGGGGCGGAAGCGGGGGCGGAGCCGAGGCGGAAGTGGGGGCGGAAGCGGGGGTGGAGCAGGGGCGGAAGCGGGGGCGGAGCCGGGGGCGGAAGCGGGGGCAGGCACAGCCGGGGGCAGGCACGGCCGAGGGTGGGGGCGAGGGGGGTGTAGGGTGGTGGGGGCGGAGCTGATGGCGGAGCCGGGGGCGGGCACAGCCGGGGACCGGGGATGTGGGGCGGGTGCGAGGTGGGTGTAGGGTGGTGGGTGGCTGTAGCAGCCGGGGAAGGACACGGCTGGGGGGGAGGCGGAGCCGGGGCCAGAGTTGGCGGGGAGGTGGGTCGGGGACGCGGGCGGGGCGGGGGCGAGGTGGGTGGAGGGTGGTGTGGTGGCGGTAGCAGCCGGGGGCGAGGCGGGTCCAGCTGGGGACCGGCGCCCCGGGCGGGGCCGGCGGCAGGGGCCGGGGGCGGCCGCGGGCGGTGGCGGCATGCCAACAGTGGCGCGGCGGTGGCGGGGCCGGGAAGCAGGCTGCGGGGTTCCGCCGCCCGCGGGGAGCCCTGCGCCCTTTGTGGCGCCGACGGCAGTCGAAGCGGAATGAGGTCGATCTGTGTTATCTTGTACAGCGAGACCTCCTGAGGATTGGCGCTTCCAGGAAGACGCGGGATGGTATTCCGGAAATTCAAATTACTATTCTCTATTACCTTCAACATAACTACTTTTTTCACCTTTTCAGGAGTGATCTCGACCGACAATTCAACTACAGACATTCTAAGGCCTTGGACTTTGAAATTAACGAACTCCGTATTATGAGAAATAATTGTTGTATAACTTTTTTTTTAGAACTTTCAATGAAATAATGAACAATCTTCATATTCAAACTAACTTTTAAGAATTAAATTACCCATTATATAATTATTAAAAATACCTTTTATTTCCGGGCTGATAGCCGTGGTCGATTGGACATTTTCTAGACACATCTTCTAGCCCAGTTGCGCAACTAGTTTAGGTCGGCTAAGGATGCAAGAGACGATGATAATAATAATAATAATAATAATAATAATAATAATACTTTATTGCACAAAAAAGTACAACGGCGAGTCTCAGTAATTAAATTACTGCTTTTCAGACTAACCACAAGAAAAATACAGATCATAAACATAAAATCAAAAGAGAATAAGAATAAGTTGAAAAAAAGCATAAATGTAAGTACATGAGGATTAGAAATTGAAAAAGTTACATAAGTAAAATATAATTGTAAGTGTATAGCAGATAATATGAGGCAATATAACATAACAGGAAACACTGAAGTAATGCTAAACATATACATCAAGAAGGTTACAGAAAATTTAACATAATACATCAAGAAACACTGAAGAAAGATTAAAAATTAAGTTTAATAAATTTACAAAGTTTTTCACAGAATGATTTGTAGGGACAAGAAAAAAAGTCAAGTTTTAAGAGAGGCAAAAATATCAATAAGCTGTACAATAAGAGAAGCTAAGATAGATACCTTCTCATCTGTGATTGACCGTCAAAAATATCATCCCAGCTAACATTGGTAGTCGCATCATTAAAATTATCAATCGGTATAGATCGTAGACCTCTGAACATTACAGTGTGCCGCAACTTTTGCTTAGGAAGACATTTAATTTTACAGGAAATTAGTTGATGGTCACTAATGCCCGCTGAGTCCGATACATCAACATCAGTCACTTCCAGGGAATCATACAAATAACAAGTCAATAATTGACGATGACATAGCAGTCACACGAGTGGGTTCTGATACAATTTGTGAAAAAGTAAAGAATTTTTGAAAATCAGCGACAAGACCATTAGCAGAAGATAATTGCATCGATGTGATACCTATATCAACATTAAAATCGCCTAAGCAAACTATAGAAGATGTCAATATCACAATATTGGATATTATAGACTAACGTTGAAAAAAAAGACTGAGGGCATGTAGCCAGGCGGCCTATAGGCAGTGACAATTGCTAAAGGCAAGTTGTCGCACGAGCATCTCAGACCATCTATCAATATGCCAACAGCGTCAATATGGGCGCTTGAATCTGAGGAGCTAGAAGCTAAATCTAGCACTGAATAATTCAGTTGAGATTTGAGGTAGATACATACACCACCTCCTCTACTTAGAGGACGATCACAACGAATAAGATTATATCCATTTATCTGAATATTAGAGTCAGAAATATTCTCGCTTAACCAGGTTTCAGACATAGTGAACACATCAAAGTCATATAAGTACATGCAGTTACGCAGATCAGATAAATGTGCCGTTAACGATCGGACATTAAGATGAGCAATAGAAAACTCAGATGCAGCAGTACTGGTAACATAATTAGTTCGTTTGTTGGGGACGGTAGAACAAGGACAATGCAGTCACAATTGAGACAATTTCTGTAAATCAGTACAAGAAGTAATTCTGATAGGAACAGAGTCAGGTAATTGTTTAACAAAAGTGATTCCTCTCCGCATCCATACTGCAGCTAGACCCTTTTCCTTAACTATTTTTCTGGCTTCATACCTTCCTCTCAGAGTATAATGATGGTTCAGTTATTGTAATTAAACCCTCATTCCAGTCAGGCGAGACTTCAGAAGCTTTAAGATATCTTTTTTTTCGTTTGGCGGCAATCCATTCACCACGAATAATAGTTGAGATAAATTTCACAATAATTGGGTTACCTTTTGACTTTGGGCGGTGGATCGAGTGAACATCGTGAGTGTTGAACGTTAAGCCCAGAACACAACCAATCAAGGCAAGAATACTCAGAAGATCAGCTGTAGTTTCACTGTAGTTTAAGCTTCGTACCCAGGATCACCAATTGGGAATCGCGCTCAGCACGGCCCATGCCCTCAGTGTTCACAGAAGTCGTAGTAGAAGGCAGTGTCAAAGCATCAAACGAACTCTTTAAGACCTCGAGATCGCTCAGTATACCATCACAAAGCCTCTCAAAACTCGCCTGACTATCAGAAAGTTTCTTCACTTCCGATTTTACCGCATCAATACTAGTTGGTAATAATTCTAACTTTTGAACTCTAGATGGCAATGCTTCTAGTTTTTGAATTCTATCAGACAGCGAGTTAATGCTCAATACTGTCTTCTCATTAGAACGAATAAGATCTTCCATCTTATTCTCCATCAAAGTCATGAAGTTATATACTCTTTGAGAATTCAACGATAGCTCAGATGTTACAGAACTAGATGCATGTGTACCATCATGGGTTTCGAATAACGGAGTTTCTGATGACTCCGGTAAGGAGGAAGCGGGAGCATCGGCCATGCTTTATATTTCCTTCTGGCAGGATGAACAGCATTTATTTCTCTTATTTTGCCATGTAACATTTTTAAGCAACATGCATTTATTGGGATGGAAGAGTTTCAAACATTTGTTACATGAAATGGGTGAGGTGACAATCTGCCCACACTCACTACAAGTCAATGTAACAGACGACTGGGATCGTGTATTGTTGCTTACTGAAGGTTCATGCATGTTGAATGCACAGATAACAAATACCAGAGAACTACAGAAATTACAATTAAATTGATTGCGAATAAATCGCTGCACAGGGAAATTCACTGTCCTGCTGCAGAGGGAAAAGCGCGGGAGCGGCGCCGCATACAACCAACCTTGTCCGTCACCTCACAAGAACAGATCGTCAGCAGGGGTCTACAGAATTCCCTGTTCGTGCAGGGCGGTCAATGGAGTATCAAGACGCGTGTCTCTGAACATAAGAGGAACTGCTGCTTTGGCCAAACTGAGAAGTCTGCAGTGGCAGAACACTTTTTCCGGTCGTGAGCATGACATAAGGTTTGAGGATGTTGGGTTCTTATCCCGTATGGAATGCTACCATGCCCGTCTACACCGTGAGGCCACTGAAATAGCATAATGTTATATCAATAGTTTCATAAGCATCCGGTGAATTTCAATGAAAAAGAGACAGGGATGGAGGTCCACGCGACGTGGATGCCTGCATTCCGTCGGGTGAACCCTAAGCCACTCCTCCGTCAACAGCTGACTATCACCAGTGCTCCAGCGTCGTAAAAAGTTTTTATTAGCTGCCTAGAAGTACAGTGAGTACACACGGACCACTGAAGAAGTCTACCGCAGTTGTAGACAAAATGTTTGCGCGGAAAGTATCCGGTCGACCACGGCAATACAGCCCGGAAATAAAAGGTATTTTTAATAATACATCCAGCCGTGAAAGTCTACATTGTTTTATTACAGAATTGCCTACCTAATGTGTTTACCTGGGTCAGATAGTATCATTTACAAACAGAGGAGATAATGAAGATAGAATTAAATTAGCATCGAGAAAATTTTGTAGCCTCTCCTTCATACTTCCAAATAAAAAGATAAACCTCCAAATCAATTAGGTAATAACGGACATGTGTATCTTGCCTGTATTTCTTTATGGACCACAAACATAGTCCTTGCAAAAAGCGCAAATAAAATGGACACAACGCTGTCAGAGGAAAATGTAACGACAAATGTTAAACATTTCGCTCTCAGACAAAAAAACTACCGAAATTAGTTAAAGGACCAAAATCAAGCACGCAGTATAGCAAGCCAAAGTGAGTAAATGGCATTGGAGAGAACACATAAGACAAGACCAAAGGCGATGGGCATACATTACAACAACCTGGGACCCTCGGTATGGCTGAAAGACCCAAGGGAGACGATGGACAGACGAGCTAACAAGGTAGCTGGCCCACCTGGACGAGACTGGCGCGGGAGAGGACAACTTGGAGACAGCTGGGATACGAACAGCAAACAGATTATGCTCTCAGCACAACTAGTGTTTCTTATAGCTACTCTTTTGCTTTGCTAAAACTACTAACGATCAGAATGAAACGAACAGAATAAGTGCAATGTATGTGATGATCCCCAGTGCAACTAGAGTTTTTTTGCAGCTAATATTTCGTTTTGCTCATATTTTCTTAACGCTACTAATGAACAAAATGACATGAGCAGAATAGGTTTAACGCACTTGATGATCCCCAATGCAACTAGTGTTTCTTACAGTTGCTATTTCTTTTGCACGTATATTTCCTTAAAGCTGTAATGACGGGAAATTCGTCGAAAGCTCTCTTAATAAATACACCAAGTTGACGGAGAAGACTTCTTTTCATACTCCATTTAATTACGTCAACAACACTGCATCAGAATTCCCACACTTCTTAATATTGCTTGTATTTGCTTAGCATACGTCCTGTTTGCCCTTAACACATGCACGTATAGTTCCGCTTGATTGGGACTACGAGAGCTAGTTTCAAAAATGAATATGATGTATTATTACATTGCATAAAATTAACTTTTATTGATCACAGAATTAACTTTTAATTGTTCTGCGTTGTATATAAAACTAATTTTAAATGATAAATGAGTCTAACGACGGCTGGTTTTATGCACGTCATGTTTTATAATTACATTTGATGTATTAAAATTCTATAATGTTAAAATTTAAAACGAAAATTCAGAAAAATCTGTTGATGTGATGCATTATAACTATTTCGTGAAGTTCGAATTAATATCAAATGGAAATACTCAAACAAAGGTCAACGTTGGTCAATATTTTCTAAATCTTTAAAACTGTTTGTTCGTGAAATTTTAAAACTAGTTGTGCTAAAACGGTGATGCAATTGATGAAAACTATTTACTAACTTATTACAGGGTGGCACTTTTTTACATAATTTATGAGCACTAGATAACCCGTTCAGCACTTCAACAGCAGTAGCAGTAGAACTTAGAGGAACAAATTAGCTACGAAATAACGCATAAAACACGATACCGCCACTAGGAGACTAGTTTATAGAACAATGGCCGACAAAAGAAGACTGACGACGGAGCAGTGACCGGCAGCTGTCTCTCTTCCATGAAACGATTGATTGATTGATTGATTGAATAGGGTTTAGAGGGCGCTTCGACTGCTGTGGTCATTTGCGCCCATGCCAGAGTATTTGGAGAAAAGAATATTCAGTGTTGCATATGTAACTTACTCACTGTTTAAAAGCATGTACATTGGCTAAAAAGAAGGCTCGAATTCTGCTTCAGGCATACTTGTAGAAATGGCAGAAGGAAAATAGAAAAAGGGCGCGTAAAATTTATCTTAAAACGTAAAATTGGCTGTAAAGGGGCCAAAATACAACATAAAACATTGTTATCTTTCAAATAAAATTATATATTCTGCTTTCTCTCAAAAAACAAAAAAGTTTTGAGAGCGCAGAATCGTCATCCCCGAGCACCACTTGTAGCGAGTTGCCCAGGTCATGTCTTCGTCGACTGCCAACAAATTTCCTACAGTACAGCAGGATGTGTTCCACGGAAAGAACAGTCTTGCACGAGTCACAGATGGGGCGAGTTTCATTTCGAAGAATGAAGCCGTGAGAGAAATGGCAGTGTCCGATACGAAGACGGGTTAAAATCACTTCCTCGCGCCTACAGGACCGTGATGGATACACAGAATTCTTTATCGCACTTAGTTTGAAAGTGCTATTGTGCCACTCTGTTTGCCACGCTCTAAGCACGGATCGTTTCAAGAAAGCCTGAACATCGGACAATGGCACAGAAGGGATGTCGATACGAGTTTTACGAGTCGCTGATTTCGCCGCCTGGTCGGCCAGTTCATTCCCTCTGATACTCACGTGGCCTGGGACCCAACTAAGTACCAGGTCATAGCGGCGGGACAGAAGACGATGAATCAGGCTTTGAACGGATAAGGTCAGGTAGTCTGACGAAGGACGGGAGACGGCTTGAAGAGAGCTGAGAGAATCGGAACAGATAAGTACTCGCCGCAACGTCGCTGATTCAATGTATTTTAGGGCCTCAAAGATTGCAAACATTTCGGCAGTGAAAATACTGCATTTGGAGTGAAGCCGAAATGATTTGGTGGCCCTGATACAGTAAAAACCACATGCCACCGCGTCGCTGCACGATGAACCATCCGTGTATAAGAATAAATGATCCGGATAGGATTCTCTCATTTCCAGAAACTGCTTCTGGTAAACCAGAGGACTAGTAGTTTGTTTGGGCAGATGGGAGAGTCTGAAGTCAATACTGGGAAGGAGGAGTTTCCAAGGGGGGATCCCGTCACTTGTGGGTTTCACAGGGGTGGGAAGTTCTACATTTAATTCCCGGAGAAGGTTTCGTAATCTAATACCTGGGGGATGGGGTAACGATGTTCGAAGAATGTACGAGGACTCATACTTTGGGTGGATGATTATACGACGACAAGGGTGGTCAACCAGTCCCGACACTTTAGCCCCATAAGAGGCTAATAAAATATCTCGCCTTCGGCTCAGAGATGGTTCTCCAGCTTCGGCCAAGAGGCATTCGATGCGACTCGTGCGGTAGGCGCCTGTACTAATTCTTATACCGGCGTTGTGAATGGTATTTAATGGCCGGAGGGTTGATTGTGACGCTGACCCATATACAATACATCCATAATCCAAAATAGAGCGGATGAGGGTTCTATACAAACGCAAGAGACACACACGGTCAGCTCCCCAAGAGCTGCCTGTAAGGGTGCGGAGGAGGTTCAGAGGTGAGACACATCGGCTCTTCAGTTTACGTATATGATTTCGCCAAGTTAGACTCTTATCGAAAGTAAGCCCAAGGAAAGTTGCAGAGTCCACAAAAGGTAGAAGATGGCTTCCAAGAAAAAGATCGGGGTGGTTATGAAGATGATAAATCCTGCAGAAGTGCATACAGCTAGTTTTTGATGCGGAGAATTTAAAACCTGTAGCATCACTCCATTCCTGCAATTTGTTGAGGACAAGTTGTAATTGTCTCTCTATCACTTGAATACTCTTGGAAGAGCAGAAAATGGCAAAGTCGTCAACGAAGAGCGATGCTTTCACCGGCTCTCGGATTATCGACGCTATACTATTGATAGCGATGGCAAACAGAGTGACACTCAGAATTGAGCCCTGAGGGACCCCGTTTTCTAAATGGTGGCTGGCGGATAACCTGTCACCAAGGCGAACGCGGAAGTATCTTGAGGAAAGAAAGGCTACTAAAAAAAGGGGGAGCCGGCCCCTAAGACCCCAAGAATGGATGGTGCGAAGAATGCCGTACCTCCAGGTAGTATCATAAGCTTTCTCTATATCAAAGAAAATTGCTACCAGGTGTTGACGTAGCACGAAAGCAGCTGAGATCTGTGTGGTAAGGGTGACAAGGTGGTCCATGGTTGACCTGTTCTTCCTGAAACCACATTGGATGGGGGTAAGTAGGTTTCTCTGTTCCAGGTGCCAGACCAAACGCGCATTCACCATTCGCTCCAGAAGTTTGCATATACAGCTTGTGAGCGAGATTGGACGGTAGGTTGACGGCTTTGTCCTGTCCTTTCCTTCTTTAGGAATAGGAATAATAATCGCTTCGCGCCAGGTTCTAGGGAAGGTATGTTCCATCCAAATCTTGATGAAGATACGGAGGAGAAAGATACGTGCCTCTTCCGGCAGGTGTTTTAACATTTGGTTGTGTATCTGGTCTGGTCCTGGAGCAGAATCTTTCCCACGGGTGAGCGCACAGGAAAATTCATCCATGGAGAAAGGGGCGTTATAATCTTCCTCCAGGCAGGTAGAGAAGTCCAATCTGCATTTCTCCATTCTACTCTTCGTTTTCAAGAAGCTAGGGGAGTAGTGTAAGGAACTGGAGGAATTTTCATAATGACAGGCCAATTCCTCAACTACTTCTTCTGGAGAAGTAATAAGATTTCCATTAATAAGAAGTCCTGGGACAGATGATGGGGAAAATCTTCCTCCGATCTGTCGGATCTTTCGCCATACTACTTTAGGCGGGGTATGGCAAGAAAGAGAAGAAATAAAGGCTCTCCAGGAAGCGGTCTTACTTTCCCGTATTACTAATCTGGCTCTGGCCCGCTTTCTTTTGAAATCGATCAGGTTTGATGCGGTGGGGAACCTATTGAGCCTCGCGAGTGCTTGCTTTCGGTCTCGCACCGCGGTGGCACAGTCAGCATTCCACCAAGGCACAGGGACGCGTCGTGGCCGACACGTAGACTTCGGGATTGCAATGGTGGCTGCGCGAAGAACGGCGTCGGTGAATTGGGCCACCAAGGTATCGATATTATTTGAGAAGTGGTCTGGCATTATAATTTTCTCGCTGAATGTATCCCAGTCGGCTCGATGGAATAGCCAGCGAGGAGGGTAGATGACGTCTAAATCAGGGACATTAAAGTGGACCAAAGTGGGAAAATGGTCACTCCCATGTAGATCATCGAGTACGGTCCACTCTACCATGGTAGATAGGGATGGACTGCAGAGTGCCAGATCGATTGACGAGAAGGTGTTTGACGCCATGGAGAAATGAGTGTGATTCCCGGAGTTCAGAAGAATTAAGTTTTGCTGGTCAATAATATTTTCGAGGATAGAACCTCTCGGGCAGGTCCTTGTGCCACCCCAGAGGGGATTGTGGGCATTAAAATCTCCCGCAATAAAAAAAGGGGCGGGCAACTGAGAAAAAACATCTTCGAGTTCCTCTTATGACACGACTTGGCCAGGGGGAATGTATATACTACACACCGTAAAAGAGAACGATGGTAGGTGTACCCGTACGCAAACTGTTTGGAGGTCGGTTCGAACGTTGTGTTCCTCCGAGAACAGGGAGTCGCGGATGAGTACCGCAACGCCGCCGTGAGCACGAAGTCCGTCGTCTTGATCAAACCGATAGATGTTAAATCCGCAAAGAGACAGGGGATGATGAGGGAGAAGATGAGTTTCCTGAAGACAGACTATAAATGGTTTGTGGCGAGAAATTATTAATCTTAATTCTTCTGAGTGAGCACGAAGACCATTTAAGTTCCATGAGAGAGCCATTATGAGAAATTATTTTTTTGGTTGCTTTTTTTTCTTTCTCACCTTCTGAATGGTTGTAGAGGAACTCTCGTGGGGTTCCTCATCAACAGCAGAGTCATCCTGACTGCTGCTGGATATGGTCGGGGGGTTTTCCCGACTTTTGGCCACGGGTGACCGAGATCTATAGGGGCTGGAGGATCGTCCGATGTGATTCTCAGAGACAGAAAGAGGTGGGCGGGATTTGGATGACGTATTTTTCCTGGGAGGCGGTGTCTGTTTAAGATCGATTTCAGTAGAAGTCTCAGTGGTCGATTTCTGGTGGTGTTTTTGCACAGGTTTTTTGTACTTTGTGGGAATTATAATTTTCCCACCTTGGATACATGCCGAATCTTCGGGGAAGTCTGTCGGCGACACCTGACAACTAAAGTGCGAAACTACCGCTGGGGTACAGTGAGTTTGACAACTCGCTGTTACCCCCGGGGACTTAGGTTTTACAGCACTAGAAAAGGATCGAGATAGGTCCACTGGATTCCTGATTTGGAACCTACGCTTCGCCTCAGGGAAGGAAACCTTTTCGGTTACCCTTAATTTTTGGATTTCCCTTTCCCGGAGAAACGTGGGACACTGGTTGTCGTTGGCTGGGTGATCGCCTTCGCAGTTCACACAGTGCGGTGGTTTGTCGCAGGGTTGTAGATCGTGAACTGATGATCCGCACTTACCGCAAACCGCGTTTACGGACATACATCGCTGTTGGGTATGCCCAAACCTTTGACACTTGAAGCAGCGCAAAGGGTTCGGCACACGGAGGTGGTAGAAAGCGGTGACGATCCTTTCCGGGAGAGATGGTCGGTCAAAAGTAAGGATCAGGGTAGAAGTTGGGATCACTTTCCCCTGCTCCTTCCTTCCGATCCTGTACACCTCAGTCACGCCAAAGGTCTTAAAAAAGTTTAGAAGATCTTCCTCCGTTTCAGTAGCAAAGTCCTCGTGGTTGACTACGCCTTTGCTCAGGTTCAAGGTGGGATGAATCGTGACTACTACCTGGAGGCCGGCAATCTGCTTCGTATTTTGAATTTTTACAATCTGCTCGTCGGTACGCGCTTCAAAAAGAATGGTTCCATTCCTTTGTCGCACGACCGCTTGGAGCTTCCCGTAGTCTTCTTCGATGGCTCGCGCCAGACGGACAGCACTCACAGTTTTGAAAGTCTTTCCTTCCTCGGCACATGCCATGAGGAGGAAACGAGGCTTCTTGGGTCGATCTTCTTCTCTAGAAAAGAAACTATTCAAATCAATAGTTCTCTCGGCACATCTCCTCTTCCTTGCGGAAGAGGGCGGGGGGAAAGGTGAAGTATCCATGTAGATGGAATAGGTTCATCCTCGTGGTCCCCACCCACCACGGAGCCCAACAAGGGGACACTCCATCGGAGTGCCAGGGTTGCCACGAGGATATAGTGGGGGAATAACACAGCGCTGCACCGCCGTGGATTCCCCCGCTCACCCTGGAGTTCAGTACAAGACCTAGTCCGAGCCGATTGATCGGGAGTGGGTTAGCTCCCGACCGCCCGTCTAGAAGAGTCCAGGCCAAAGCGAGTGTGTTGGAACCTACAGGGAATGTTCCCCAAAATACGTAATCAACGTACTCCTTAGTGCAAGGCGAACAGTAGCACTAGGACTAGATAGGGAAACAAACAGGTCCCTCAACTGCCAGGACACACATTCCCTCCGACACGGGTCGCCATGCACGGCAAACATGGGTGGGCGTTCAGCATACAGAGAAGGCCAATGAGGAAGAAAAAGGAGTGAAAAGAACGTATATGACATGAAATGAGAAGCAAGAAGATGAAAAAAATGGAGAAAGGAACACTTGAGAGCCTTCTCTGCATCCCCCCGTCAGGACGTGGACCAACCCACCTCGACGGGCCATGAAACGAAAAGTCCTGTTGAGAATCAAAGACGTATAAGACAACAGTTTGATATATGATGGGCACCTTGCAAGAGAACCATTGGTAGACTATACTAACGGAACTCGGCAAACGTTGTTTCTCACCCCTTCACCTCCCTCTTTCCCCTTCCATCTTCCTTTCTGTCCCGCCCTCTCCCTCTCTATGTCTCTTTCTGCCTCTCTTTGTCTCTCCGTTTCTCTCTGTCCCTGTCTCTGACAATGACAATGGCATCTTATGCACGGCTGTTTTCTGTCCCCTCCACTTTTCCCACTATTCCAAGTAGTGTAGAAATTTACTTTTTTTTCGCGTGCGATCAGACAGAAAAGGCAATCATAAACATGTTAATTGTATAAGCAACTAATAAGTTCCTTTGAGGTGTTAATTTTCATATCACACGGTGAATACGCCTCCGAATGTATCTGCTGAAATTCTATTGGCTGACAATCAAGAACATGGCCGAGGGTCTACCCAGCGAAAACTAGATTTTGGAGCAAGTGAACATACTGGTTATACTGTGCTCACGCACAGTAAGAGGCGTGAGGGGACTCACGGTGCGGTTGCCGAGGTTGTGGATGCGGCAGTGCAGCCGCGCCGTGCGCCCCACCAGCGCGGTCACGTTGCGCTGCGCGCTCGTGTCGAAGTGCGGCCCGCGCAGGCTGCTGCGCGCCGCCGCCGCTGCCGCCGCCGCCGCGTTCTCGTCGCCCGCGCCGTCGCCCGCGCGCTGCGCCACGAAGATCTGGTCCGAGCGCAGCCCGTCTGCAACCACACAAGGAGCACACGCCATTAGATTACTTGTTGGCGGAACTAATAATGAAGTGGGTCTGAAGATCTGGTCCGAGCGCAGCCCGTCTGCAACCACACAAGGAGCACACACCATCAGCTTACCGTGTTGGCGGGACTGAGCAAATGCATTGGGTCTGAAGATCTAGTCCGAGCACAGACCGTCTGCAACCACACAAGCCTGCATACATCATTAGTTTAGGCGTAACTGAGGAAATTAATTGGATCTGAAACTCTGGTCTCATCGCAGACCGTCTGCAATCACAGAAGGGAGCTGACGCCATTAGCTTACAGTGTTGGCGTAACTGAAGGAAATGCATTGAATCTGAATGCAAGGAATGCTGAAGATATGTTTTGAGCGCAGACCGTCTGTCAAAGAATACAAAAAAAACTAACAATTTCACAAAATCTCTTACAATGCTGTGAAAACACAAAATGAAAGGCACACACTGACCAAGCGATGCTACCTGACTAACACAGCAAGAAAAACCAAATTAATGTAACATTGCAGAATGTATTGAAAGGTTACGAGGCACACATGGCTGGATTTTCCAAACCAGACCACTCTCACAGCACCACAGCTCCTCCAAATTACACAGCTGTCACGTAGAGGGTCTCAGTGCAGATAGCAAGCAAATTCCTTACACAGACGTGAATGCTTCACGCCTAAAGTCCACCATAGCCCCTTCCGCTTTGGCCCACAACTCCACCAGCGTTCTCTCCGCTAACCGCCCGGCTCTGGCCCGCCCCGAGTTCAGACCCCGGGCGGGGCGCAGGGGGGCGGCCAGCCGGCTAGCCGGAGGAGGGGCGGACGGGGCGGGGGGAGATACGGGCGGCGACGGCGTGGTGGTGGTGGCAGCGGCGGTGACGGTGGTGATGTCGACGTGACGACATCGGTGTCGGCGGCGAGGGCAGCTGGTTGCAACCTGGCCGGGCGGCGGTAGAACCGCCACATGCATCGGGGCGCGGGGAAACCATGATCAATTAATGTCTTAATTCATTCATTAATTGATTGACTGATTAATTTTTTTTAAGTGGGACGCGCGAACTTTGGAGTTGGCGCCCCCATAACACACTGGTGTAGCATGGAACGCCCATAATTTGGCGGGAGTACCACAAAGAGTGCCCAGGTGGGCGGAAGTCGCAGGAACATGTCCGCGCCGACCAAAATGTGCTAACACCGTCCGTAACCATAGAAGGGGGCAAACGCCATGAGTTTGCAGTGTTGGCATAATTGAAAACAATGCATAGGAACCCTAAAAGAATCGCAGTACTCTTTCGACTCTCATTGTATAATACTGTCTTTTGATGGCTGCAACCCTTTGCTGAATGATGCTCATTTCGATACAGATTTCATTATGATACAGGTTCTTGTCGAATCACAAAGAGAAGCATAGAAACCAAGTATTGACAATTAATCTTTAAGAATCATTAAAATAAACGTTTCGTTCGATTATGTATATTAAAATCCCATCTCATCTCGTATTTTGTGTCTTAGTTTTCATTGCTTTATTATTAGTAATTTTTATGTGAAATATTATTTAAAGTAAATTCGATCATAATTTCACACAGATCTTATTTCACTTGCGCAGTGGTTGTTATAGGAGAGAAAATTGAACTGACGTTCAACTAGCGAGAGCGGGTTTGATACCATTTGCTCAGGAGCTCCAGAAGGAAATAGGCAGCAACCTAATAAGGATTCGAGTCAATTTCAATTTTTTTTTAAAACAATTTTATTTTCTTTAAACCATTTTTTCTCAAAAACCACACAACGTTGTTTGATGAAATTGGGACCTGAGATAGCATGAAGGAAGCATAAGGGAGCGGAGCAGGGTTCATGTTTGTTGAAATGCCTGATTTTCCAAAAAAATTAAAAACATTTCGGTGTCTTTCTGTAACTACAATTGTGAACATACGATTGTTTTTCTTAATGACATATGCTCATCAAAAACAAATCTTAAAATAAGGCCATGTTGAATGTTTTGAAAATATGACTAGTTTTTCTGTAATTTCCTGACAAACCTAATAGCTCTCTCGGAATTGACTGCACTTTATTTTCGTCTTTTTACAACTACAATTTTAAAAATACAATTTTTCCTCAATGATTTATTGATGAGTATTTATCAATACTATGAATTTATCAATACATCTTCAAATAAGGTCATGCTTATTTTTTTTAAATACGAGTAGTTTTTCTATAATTTCCGTAATTTTCCTAAACGTAATAGCCCGCTGCATATTTACTGCGCTTCAGACAGCTGGATGCGTCGTAAATTGGAATTTGCAATTTTGTACATTATTTCTTTGTTCGTTTCTTATATTCGACCTTTTGTTATACATTTAACATTAATATTTTAGAAATTGTTTATTTTAAAGTATTTGAAACAAAAGTAAAAAAATAATAGCTCTCAGAATAGCGACAATGCAGTGTCTGCAACAATGAATTCCCTTTGCGTTCGCAAATTTCTGTGAATTACGTGTGATTGTTGTGACCTGATGGAGCTGTATGAAAAGGAGTTATGATTGTCTAATTTATGTTGCATGAAAGTATTTAGTTTTCGCACCAAATGCTATGCCATTTGTAGTGAGTAGAGTAATTGTTGCATGGTTTTAGAATACCATTCTATGGCCCTAGGAAATGCATATCTATGTTGTCCAGGGTATCAGTCTTCTTTTGCCAATACAGATTTACAAAACATTAGTATTCTATTTTTGTGCAGTTGTAGAATTCACAAAGTTCTGACAACGCTCCGATGGAAACAGTGTGTTGTTCGCTTCTTGGTTGAATTCGGCGTTTTCAAATAATGGCTAAGATGTTAGAAGCACAAAGTGCAATATTTCAGTACTACGTACCTGCTTCCAATAACGCGGGGAAAGTATGTGCTATTGTAGCATCACTAGTTTTAAAATAATTTTTGCTAAAAAGGCTACAAATTTTTTTCTTTGAATGTAGAAAAGGACAGTAACAAACAGTGCTAGTGTAAATTCTGGAGAACTTTCTGTACTTTAAAACATGTCAAAATATGAAACTTTCAAAACTACAACATTTAAATAGATTTTTATAAAGAAAACAAATGTGAATAAAATCTGTTCTTAAAATCAGCTCTTCAAAAAGGGACATGTAAGAAAAAACTTTGAGTAATTTGTGCTTAAAATTTACGCATTTAAAAAAAATATTTCCTGTCATTTGTTCCAAATTTTGTCTTCAAATGTTTGCACCGATAGAACAAGATATGCATATAAGAAGGATACAGGTATTTTCGTTGGCCTCTGTGAATTTTCGAATTTTGGAAATTGATCCACAATGCGAGAGAGAATGTGCTGTTGCGGTTGGAGCGCGAGGGAGGTGTCGCTTCATCAGGCGAGGGGGGATGTCAAGGGCGCCCTCCCAGCGCAAAATGGCACAAAAAGGACAAGAGGCAAGTGGGACAAAATGGACAGTTTTATCAAAAGATTTAAGGACAGTGGTAAAATCTAAACCCGAGAGTCCGCCCAAAATATTTTTAATAGGCTCTCGGGCATTTTACGGCCGTTGCTATGGACGCACTCTTAAAAATTAGATGGTTGGTTGCTAAGAAGCTAAGCACGTATTTAAAGACGTAAATAAAAAAATACATTTCCTGGCTTCCGCTTCAAATATTTTCTTCAATTTGTTTCCATCGATAGAACAAGATATGCGTATACGACTGACACGTCTCATTTTCGTTGATCTCTGAATTTTCGAATTTTGGAAACTTATCTATAATGCGAGAGGGCATGTGCTGTTGTGGTTGGAGCGCGAGGAACGTCTCACTTCCTTCGACGAGGGGTGAGGGTGGGGGAGTGGGCGGGGGTTGGGGCGTGTGTGGGGTGGGGTGGGGTGGGGTGGGGTGGGGTGGGGTGGAGGGGCGGGGTCGCCTTCGGCTGAGAAGCTTCATGGCCGCTTGGGCGACCGACTAAGCCCTCTAATCGGCCATGGGTTCGATGCCGGCGCCGGAAGCCTGCGCAGCTGCTGCCGAGTTGCACGGTTCGCAGGGCCTACGATGGGCGTAAGCGTTCTGCTTCAGAAGCAACAGTCTTCGTTTACGAAAGATCCTCACATAAATGACTTATTTGAAAGATATATTTTTGGTTACTATCTAAGAAAAGTATTTCTTTTCTATTTAAAAATTTTATTGCAAAAATACAACGTTTCATTCCATCTTCAGGTTCAGGTTGAAGAAAAAAAGAAATATTTGTCATAGATACTGCCCAAAAAACAGGGGCGTAGCGTCCATGGATGTGGGTGATGTGTTACATACCCTGACAATATCAGCTATTTTATTTTAAAATGATTGTAAATTGTCAATTTGTTATTTTCTTTTTCTACTACAAAATATTTCATTATATTTCAAACATTGCGCCATTGAGAACTCGATTCTTCACAAGGATGAACGAATCATTCTGAAATGCCGCCTAGCCTGCGCTGTGAATCAGATGCACCGTGATCCGTTACATCCAGGGTGCCTACCGTGGTGCCTACGAAAAAGCGAAACTTTACGAAACTTCATTGTTCTCTTCGACGTTTGTAAGAGAACAAGTTTAATAAATGAACATTGTCCCTTTATTTAAGTTTTATTACCTTATTTTAATGCATTTAGCAACTATATATTTGTAGCCAATTTAGGTTAGGGATTGTACTGGTTGAATGCACAAGGGTATGTGACTGTGCAATACACATCTGTGCCCTGGAATAGCGAGCACCATGCGATCCAAAGTGCCTACATAATTATGGAGTCGTATTTTTGTGCACAAATTATAGCACGTGAGAAACAGTTAAAAATATTTGTAAAAAATACGAGAGGATAAAATTTTATTTAAACAGCCAACATATGCTATGTTAAGCAATACAACGGTGGTATAAGGGAAAATAGGGAAATTCTGTCACACTTCATTCGAGTTGTATGCTTTTTTGGAAGACAAGGGCTTGTATTTTCTAGCCATAATGAAAATAGGGGATCATCAAATAGAGAAACTTTCATGTAATATATAAGTGAAATAATGAAATATAAAACTGACAAGGATGATATGAAAATTCCAGTGTTTTGTGCAATTTCACCAGAAATTCAGATTCATTGGATTTCAAGTGTAAGCACTGTAATGTCCCATAAAATTAAAAATAAAATTTCTAAAGCGTCGTTTGTCTCCGCCATACAGGAGGAAACTCTTGATGTAAGCAGCAAAAAGGACAACTGTCTACTGCTTTTCATTACGTGTCTGTAAATTGATTGATTTTCTCTTTCCTATTTTATTTTTTTATAGATCATTGTTTTCCATTTTATAAATTATGCCAATTCTATTGGGTTCGAAATAATATGAATTGGACAATTTTGAAATTCATTGGGTTTGATAGTGCTCTTTTTATTAAAGTATGAGGACACACATTTATATTTTCCTAAGTCGTGAACATAAGTCAACTTTTTCTAACTTTCAACCAGTAAATTACATGAAGTACGTGAGCCATTATTACTTTTACTGGTTCAGTTTTTATTTTAATTAAATATACAAATAATTTGTGTGCTCTAATTGATCAAAGTGATAGAATGGTATTGGTGAATGAGAAATATTTAAATTATAATTAAAGTTTTAAATTATTTTCTCATCTCTCTAGTTACATACCCTAAACCAAAACTCAGGCTACGCCACTGCCCAAAAATATATTTCAAAAAGAAATACAAGACTAATACGAATCAAACATGAATGTCTTATGTCAATGAAAACGGGATACGGTAAATTTCGTTTCACTATCTGCCATACCGTGCTGATTGTGGAGTTCTCAACTCTTAACAAGAAGTCGTTGGGTCATATCTCTTAACATTAAGAAAACTCTTTATTGTTAAGTACCACCCGAAATTAAAATATCTGTTTCAAAATCAGTTATATCATTGTCATTTCAGAGAACAATGTGTAACAAAAAAATGAGAAAATCTTCAAAATGTCATCGAGGCTTGTTATAACCCCCCCCCACACACATACACACACACAATATATCCTTTTTAAACTCAGAGCGCCTCGAGTTCTTTTAAATCGATCGAGGAATTTCAACTTTGGAGAAAATCAGCTGAACGATTAAGGTGCTCGAGTTCACCACAGACAGAGAGAAAGAAGTTTTGCCGTCAATCGATTTTTCGATATCAAGGACACACAAGAATGGATTCTGACTGCATGTGTTTCAGGATGTAATTTACTACACAGCCTAAATGAACAACATTTATCCATTATTTCGTCAACAGGGCCCGGCAATTAGAGATTTTTATCGATAGTTCCCGTTTGACGTCCCGCGCTTACGATTTCATCCTGGTTTACGATGCAGGCGCAACTCACATACAGCGTTCTGCATTCTGGCAACACTGTCATGTGCAATGTCTCGTAGGATCTTTTACACGAACGATATGCACTCAAACGGGCCATTACCTGAGGTAGTTCGGCACCGACTGATGTCACAGTGGTGCCTCTGACCGCGAAGCCCTATGGTTCCAATACAGACCGTGGCAGGATTTTCGACATTAAATATACAACTACGTCGAATTCAACCGCTGTCTGCAGAAGAACTATAGCAACTAGCTGCTCTCATTGACAGATTATCGTGGTCTCTACGATCAACACCAGGACGGCGACATAAAGAAAGACGAGAAAAGTCCCAAACCACTACATTGATATACAATTATACATGGTTTTATTTAGTTTATTGTCTGAAATATTGCAAAAAGATGGCATACCAAAATTCAACATAAAAGCGAATTTAATATAAATTACTTGGGATGACTAAGTAAACGCTCCTCAACATTGTGTTTCACATTTTTAATTGATTACGCTGTTGTTTTCAGATGAAAACGCCGCTTCATTCACGTCGTTAATTATCATCTGGAAACCTGAATCTGCAAATGACGGATAGTTCAATGCAATTTGCTACCTCATTAAATTTACGAATTCGTTGGGCAAAGCAAGTTTATTTCTGGGTTAATTGATGATCAAATACGATCATGGTTTGACCTTAATTTTTCCACGATCAATATTGTTAGTGTTCATTTACTCAAACGCAAATATACATCGAGCAGACGATGGACGAGAGATATGAAAGTTTGCATATAAGGTGTTTCTGTCATGTTATTTAGTGCATTTAGTAACATCAGTACAAAACGTTTTTGAAGAGAATTGGAACAGTTTTTTAAAAACCTTTTTTTATTGCCTATATGAAAAATATTTTTCTCAAAAAAATTCACGGACCTTAAGAAAAGAACTAATGTAGAGAAAAACATTCATTTCTAGAAAACAAATCTTTATATTCAATAATGATGATTCGAATTAGGGGGCAAAAAATTTCAAACTTTAACCCTTTTTACAAACTGGATTATGACAGTAAAAATCATATCTCTACCGCTCTTGTAAGAGTATTTCACTCTATTCTCACATGAAATTTCAAAATGTCCAAGGGGCTTTAAGTAAACTACTCCCAAAATTTAAAGAATGTTTTTTGAAAATCGCAGGCTTCAAGTTGAGCCAGATCGATTTGGGGAAAATGCATTATGGAAAAAATCCTACAAACAGTGTAAGCAATATCGCTGTCGTCAGACGGATAGTGACAGTGGGACGGACGTTTTGAAACAAAAATCAGTATCAGATCAAATAACGTATTTTAACGAATATTGCGTCATCTCCCGGAATCCGCTGCGCGGATTGCATCAACTGCCGCCGCCCCCCGAACTGGACGATTCCGGGGTATTCGCGGGTAGCCAAGAAGTGTGCCGCGAGTTCCGGAAGGTCCAGGCGGGCGCCGGCCAGGTATAAATGCGCCGCTGTCGGCGGCCGGAGTCAGTCAGTCAGTCTGATCTAGTCAGGAAGCCGAGCTGTGAAGTTTGTGTGTGTGCATCGCTGTGGACGGCAGTGTACTGGATTGTGGTCGGCGCAGTGAACTGTGGTCGGCGCAGTGAGCTGTGGTCGGCGCAGTGAGCTGTGGTCGGCGCAGTGAGCTGTGGTCGGCGCAGTGAGCTGTGGTCGGCGCAGTGAACTGTGGTCGGCGCAGTGAACTGTGGTCGGCGCAGTGAGCTGTGGTCGGCGCAGTGAGCTGTGGTCGGCGCAGTGAACTGTGGTCGGCGCAGTGAACTGTGGTCGGAACCGTGAACTGTGGTCAGCGCAGTAGACTGTAATCAGTGCATCGGACAGCGGTGAGCGCATCGGACTATGCAGCAGTGAATGAGAAGTGAACAGTGAAAATAAATAATCAAGAGGACTGTGCCTTGTATAAATAAATAACCAAGTCAAGAACACAAGGACTGTGAAGCCAACCTGTAAATAAATCAAGTATTTTAGTGTAATAGTGTAACATAAATAAACACCTTTGTTAAAATAAATCTGTGTTTTTTAATTCACCACCACGAACGTTACAGTATTCTTGTTAATAACATGAAATCGATCATCCAGAGCATAAGATAATTTCTCGATAGTGCATTTATTATTGAGTATTTACGTATGTATACTAGGAAGTAAAATATAATAGAAAGTACAAAAAGGCATCATTGTCACTGAATGCTGCCACATCATGTCTGCCATAGAAACAGGACTCTTTTCCTAACTGTCCTTCGAGTGCTATCATCCTGTCTTCACCTGCCCATCCAGAACTCGTGTTCGCACAAAAATTACTGTTTTGAGTCATGAAAAACTGGTTTTAGCACATAAAAATATATTTGGTAATGATATCGCTGATCTCAAAGCAAAGAGAGCCACAACAAATGCACACCAAAACCATCCACCCGAAGGATATTTGGAAATACGTTAGAAATAAATTAAATATACAATGGAATAAATCGTGAAAAAATGAAAAATCCAGTGAAATTGATAAAAATTTAAATATTTTTTTAATAATAACAAATACACTATTTAATCGTCAAGAACAAGTTGCTTTATCAAGAATTCGGTCAAACCATTCTAAATTCATAAATTTTTAATTGAAAAAGTTCCACAACCCACTTATACCACCTCTAATAGTATTCTTTCAATAAAGCACATACTTCTGAAGTGCCCCAACCGCCACAAAGAGAAAGAAGTGCCTAGCAAATGAAGATTTTAATGACATTTATCATCCCCAAGATTACAAGAACAAGCATTTCAATTCTGTAAAAATATTGATATCATAACATCTGTAACTGCATTTCATTAATGTATCAGTCACTCATGACTTGTAATGTTTATGCGACTTAAAATCAAAATAATTAAAAAAACTGTTTAGAACTAAAGCTTTTAGAACATTCGTAGAACATTGCAGTGTGTTGCAGAAATTAGTTCCATTCATTACAATCTTCAAACTTGTTTTTCATGTGTTTGTTGCAGATCTTGGGAAAATTTGTCTCTTTAGGAGTAACACGTCTATAGAGTTTCGTGTCTTTTGTTCCCTGTAAATCATAATAAAACCCTTATATATTATTAGCGTGTTGTACTGTGGGAATATAATATTATTATTATAACAAGGAAGTTAATTTAGAATTATTATGGCAGTAAAGAACATAAGCAACGATAATACTGTTTTGTTATTGTAGGCATTGATGTCGGCCTCTATGTTTGTGACATTAAATACGCGATTTTTAAATTTACTTTGAACATAATTGATACATTTTGAAATTGCATAGATGTACGAACCATCTGCAAAAGTCCCTCACTATTGTCTGAGACTAAAAAGTGTTTTAACAAAATGTAATAAAGTTTAAATATATCACTGATATTATTTAAATAATATTAAATTAAAACTTTAAAATTAAAGTAAAATTAAATTATTGAATTTACAATTAAAATAAAACGTACATTTAAAATTTTAAAAATATTAACTGCAAGTTTCAATACAATTAAATAATACAGTTGCACGTATTCCATCCCTTGTCATTTGAAGCAAATGTTTCGACCTCTTTGTTGGCAGCAGCAGGAGCTGAGCGGCGCGCTCGATCCGAAGCCGTTTGCGCCTCGGAGCGGCGCCCGAGCCCTTCCAGATACGCGAGACGCGCGGCGCGTGGGGGGGGCGGGGGCGGGGGCGGGGGCGGGGGCGGGGGTGGAGGAGTTCGGAGTTCGTCATCGCCCGCGCCGCCCAATCTGCAGCGGCCGCCGCCAGGGGCGCGGTGGCCTGCGCTCGGAGATAGGGCGGTCCGCGCCAGGGCAGGGGCAGGTGGATTACTGGAGGGTGGTGAGTGTTGCAGGTCTAAGGGAAGAGGCAATGTGTGGTGAGAGCGGGGAAGGGGTAGTGGCGGAGGCAGCGGGGTGTGGTCGGGTGCGAGCGAAGGGGCGGGTCAGGGGTGGGTCGGAAGCGGGGCGGGGCGAGGGCGTGGAGGGAGCTAGGAGGGGGCGGGACGAAAGCGGAGAGGAATCCTCGAGGGACGGGCGCGGGGTCTGGTGTGGTGTGGTGTGGTGTGGTCGGGAGCGAGCGAGGTGCGGCGGGCGTGGTCGTGGAGAGTTGGCCGTCCGAGGGCGCTGCCTGAGCCCTCGCGTGGAATGGAAGCGCGGCTGCTCGGGTGCCGTGGAGGGGGGAAGGGGGAGTCGATTGTTTCTGACCGCCGCGCGCAATCACGAGGGCGGGGGCGTTCGCCAGCGGCGGCGCGCACTTGCCCAACGCACGAACGTCGGGGCAAAAGCTCTTCGCGCCACGCGCACAATTACGTAACGATCTTCATAAGCACACGAATTCATAAATAAATGTAATGAATAAATGCGCGAATCACTTTGAATCAAGGAAAGGAATTTAAATATCAGGACATCAACTGATGTCATTGAAGTGATCAACTGATACGTCTGACTGGGAGGTCCTAGGTTCTAGTCCCGACAGCGGTAGGATTTTCGACACTAGCTTGTCAGCTAGGTCGAATTCAGTCGCTGTCTGGAGGTCAATTCCACCGGCCGGCTGCTCTGATCGATAGCTTTCCGAGGTTTCTCCGATCAACACCAGAGGAATGCAGCACCCTAATAAACGAGTCACTGACCGCGCGCGATCTTTCCTACCTCTTCCTTGTCCTATCCTCTCCTCTTCCTCACATACACTTCTATGCACTACAATACTACAGATGCCGGGAGACCGGTCGGGAGCTGAGAGCTTGTCCCGGCTGGGGCGGTGCCCCGCTGGTAAAAGATACCTAGTTGGGGAAACCCCCGATTGTCAACAGTAGGTCGGCGCCAGATCTCGCCATCCACCGCTATGTTCCGGGAAAGTCACCATCATCCGGGGAAAATATGCACTACACTCACGGGATCAACGACCTTAGCCGTTTATGCTCTCGGAATCACTAACAATCATGATAAAATTTATGGATTAAAATAGGAAAATTAGAATTTTTACATTAATATTAATACAATTTACTAACAATGAAAAAAGATATTTTAATTAAAACAATATGATGGAGCTTTAATGTCTTTTAGAATGATAAGAATTTCAAGTTCTTTTCTTATACTTTTATTTATTTTGTTCTCGTCTTTCTTGCATTGTGCACTGTCACAAATTTGATTAAATATAATTTTATCCATTAGTTGGTTTTGTAATAAATATATTTGTTGAAGGTGACAAATACAAAATATAATTTATATTAACTTCATGTTGAATTTTCACTGATTAGTTGACGAACATTGCTAAAATCAATTGACATGCACAGATTAACTCATTGATATGAGTATTATGGAAGCATTGTGAAGAGATTACGATTAAAAGTAATTGTAGAAAAAACTTTCAAATCAAAATGGAACATTGTTTTCATTCATTCTCTATAAATATTGTTACCAATGAACACAAAAATTGCCAAGGAATGTGTGTGGCGTGACGGACATCGTTAAATTCACAAGAACGAGAAGAAAAGGCTGGCATGAACACGGTTTCAGAGCAGATAATAGTAAGCCGACCAGAATAGCAAGCAATTCAAGATCCTTAGGCAAGTGGCATCCAGGAAGACCGAAGAAAAGATTGATCGAAAGCAGGCATCGACACCCCCCGACTGATCATGAAGGAGATGTGCGAGGAATAACAGGTTCCACCTACACAGAAGAGGATGAAGGAGAAGAGGAAGAAGGAGAAGAGGAAGAAGGAGAAGAGGAAGAAGGAGAAGAGGAAGAAGGAGAAGAGGAAGAAGGAGAAGAGGAAGAAGGAGAAGAGGAAGAAGGAGAAGAGGAAGAAGGAGAAGAGGAAGAAGGAGAAGAGGAAGAAGGAGAAGAGGAAGAAGGAGAAGAGGAAGAAGGAGAAGAGGAAGAAGGAGAAGAGGAAGGAGAAGAGGAAGAAGGAGAATAGGTCCTTTCTCTCCCCTGACGTTACGGCTCCATCTCACCCGCAGAGCGCCACCGCGTGCGACATCTCGCGGCACGACGCGAGGAACAAAGAAGCAGCGGCTTTCTCCAGTGCAGTTCCAAAACAGTCGTGTTTTATTGCCCCAGATTCCATTTCTGACACACTTGACAGGGGCAATTTTGCTCCTGCATGCCTTTACATGAAGCCCTGCGGACATTTTCAAACGGCTCCGAATGTTTTCTTTAAACTTGTTGTAAGATACACTTTTAAAAGTAACATCTGTCCGATTTTCATGGATAATTCTGAATTTTTGAAAATTGCAAAAGTTTGAATTTTATTCGGCGTCTTCCTCCAACTACAAAATTACAGAGAGATTCTTCGTTCAAATAAAATTTGTTCTTCATAGTAAGTTCTTTCTCTTTTACAATTTTTTGAAAATATTGCGTGCAATATGTGCAATTTTAAACAAGTACAAAAGCAAGATTTTCTCAAAACGGATCCAATTTTTTTCTTAAAACTTTTGGTAGGGATAGTGACAAATATAGCCTATTAAATGACAAACGCCATATTGTTCTATAATTTTTTTCAAAACTTTCAAAAATGTAATTAGTGTCTCAACCCTTGATTTACCTTCTCCCTTCTTTCATCATGTTATTTAATGGAGATCTCTGAATTGTGATACACATTCTTTATTACCTCAATTTGATGTTTAGGAATGTCTTTTCGCTCCGAAACTTTGAACAAGATAGAGCTGCATCAAAAGTTTATTCGTAGTCTTCTTTTCTCTTTGTTGAACTCCCTAAGTTTTTCAATTATTTGCTTTAGTATAGGTAAATTATCAATGCAGATCCTCCCTGTTCTAAGCATATTCTGCTCTTCTAGTAACAGTGTCTCCGCTATTGGTCATAATCTAGCATTTTGAATATTTTATACGCCATATGTAATAAGCTTATTCCTCTATAATTCCCACAAGAGGCACGGTCCGTATCCTTAAATATGGGGTATATCACCAAAACCTTCCAATCTTTGGGAATCGTTGCTCTACTCCAGCGCACTGCAAGGAGGTGAAGGAATCGCCGTTTTACACTCAAACATATTTCTTCAAAACGACTTTTATATTACCCGTTCCAGTTGCTTTTTTATTTTTTCTTTACTGCTTCTCTCAGTTGCCTATACCCTATACTGTCCACTTCTAGTAAATTGTTCTTTTTGGTTTTCTATGCTTTTACATCCGATATCTGTTCACAAGTTCTTGTAATAAAGGAGGAGTTTGTCTAGTTTAATAACTTGGATATTGGCTACATCTTTTAAGTCTCTGTAAAAATGTTTCAGTATTTTATAGCCTTTTCTGTCTATATTCATCATGTTATCTTTCTGTCAGTTTCTATATCTATCCCAGCTATATCGCTGTGCTCTCCTAGTCATTTTCCTTACATGATATGATTTCTTAGAAAATTCTGGTTTATTTATCAAATTCCTCTTCTCTGGGCATTTTAAATATGAGATAGAGAAGAACTCTTCTACTACTACTTTAATTTCGTTATTCAAAATTCGTAATTTTTTAGTTCTAGTCTTTTTATATCGTAACGCCAATCACTTCTCTTGCTGCATTTTCTATCATATATTGAATGTCTTGGAGTTATTACATTATAATTAAATTATGCAACTAGTTTATGTTACGCTTTATTGCATGGGTAAATGTTTCGAAAACGAGGGGCCGGAACGAGGAACGAGTTTTCAAATTTGTACGAATGCAATAAAGCAACATTATAAACAGTGCATATGCATTTTCTTGAAACAACATTATAACTTTATAAGGGAACCAACATTACGTTTTGGAAAGGACTTTATTGTGACGTCACGAGTATTTGACAGCTGTGCGCAAAAATGTTGGTCAGCTGTTTCGTTTATCTTTATCTCCCCATGATTCTCTCGCTGCGATTGGCTGAATGTGTGATGGCGCAGTTATTCGTGACATAAACGGCAAATACGTCACAAACTGTGCCGTAAGATGTCGTTTTATGAACGATTTATTATAAATAAAAACGTCATTTATAATGCTGGAATACGAAAAGTATGTCTGGGGCCGTCGTAGGTAAAATCTTGAATGACAGATGTTGGATGTAACATCAAGGGGGAAACTACGATTTATCATCCCTCGCCTAACGCCTTATGGCGCAAAAGCGATACTCGTTTCATTTATTGTGATCTCGAGATCAAACTTTCTCCATTAATATTGCTTAATCGAGTAACCGGATCCGTCCGTGCCCCTTTCCTGGTTTCCCTCCCCCGTCCACTACGGAGTCAAATATTGAGGTGTCACTCGACGCGTCTAGGTCTTCTACTCGCAAAATATACACTTTCTGTGTATTCATCCAGATGATTCTGAGACATTTCCTCGAAAAACATGTTTTAAAGCACGTAAAACGTTTTCTATGACTTTCATCACCGCCAGGTATAACTTACTTCATTTGATTCCTCTCGACACGACAAATTTATTGTCAAAACAAATCGATTGTCTCTGACTGGGGGGTCTCAGGTTCGAGTCTCGACGGTGGCATATTCGACACTGGGTAGATAGCTTGGGCGAATTCAGTCGCTGTCTGGAGGAGCATTCTAGCGTTCGGCTGCTCTGTTCGGTAGTTTTCCATGGTCTCTCCGGTCAATACCAAGTGAATGCCGGAGCAGTACCTTAAAAACGGGCCACGAAACGCGCGCGATCTTTCCTTTTTCCTTGTTCTATCCTCTTCCCTTACACACACTAACATGCAATACACTATCACACATGCCGGGAGACCTGTTGGGAGCTTAGGGCTTGTTCCGGTTGGGGCGTTGCCCCGCTGGTGAGAGATACCTGCTTGGGAAAACCTTGCGTGCTGACGGAAGGTCGGCACCGGATCTCGCCGGGCAGCGGGGGAAGATCGCCGCCACCTCCCGCCATAAATCATGCCCTAAACTTGCTGTTTCCCCCAAATTCCATGCGCTAATTCTAAGCAAAAGAGCAGAGTCACTTCTTTCATGAGATGCTTTGAGACACAAATTCTCCGGCAGTAGATTTTCCACTGCTCATGCTTGCAAACATGACCGCCAGACTGCAGCACTTACTGATCAGCTGGCAAGTCAGACATTGAAGTATTAAAATTCTAGAAATTGCCACAATTCGCTGAAGATGGGGCTAAACCATTGTTATAAGATTCAAAACTCCACAACACTGCTATCATGGTATTCTCGGCATATGGAAGCAAGAATGAGTGCGTGTGTATTTTCCGTGCCGTGACAATTGGATTTAACTCTAGAGGGTTGGCAGCATGCAGTGGTTTCTACGAAATTGTAGCTTTTCCCGCACAAAAAAATAGTGTGTTGAAACCTAGGCACGAAACTCTATTGATCACAAAACTAAGGACTTTATACGGTCGTAATGAGCAACGTTCAGGAAAGGTTAAACGATAGCGTCATTGCGTTACGTATTATGACAAAAGCAGCATTTCAACCGTTGAACAAAGAAGTTGCATAATATATCGATGAGCCACGGGTCAAGAGATAATAAATCTATATTGTGCACGGAGTTTTAGATTTTGTGGCCCTCTGCGAAGGGAATGCACTCTGTAATTTTGAATAGACTTTTCTTAAAATGTAGGAAGTATTTTAAAATAGCGTTTAATACAAGCGCAAGTCATAACTCAACCCGAAGATATGATTTCAACTTCTTTTTCGCTAATTTCTTTCTTGTCACCTCTCCAATATTTCACGTTCATTCTTGTCAGCGTTGTGGAGTTGTTAAGAAATAATTGTAACTGCTTCACACACGAGAATTGGTTAATCGGAGTTGGAAAAATGCAACCTTTCCTGTTTTTAGATGGCCATTTTGTCGCTTGTAAGGTGACCGTAGAGACTCCTACCGGCGTGCACGATTTATGAAGGTATAAGGTTGTATCTTACGCCTAAGGTAAGACGTTATGACTTCGTGGTCAGTCACGTGACTGTTAGTGCGTAAGGCTGCAACCTTACGCGTGGCGCTAAAATTCCGTGTTTGCTTCCGCCCGTTCTCCCGCGGCCGCGCCCACTGCGCGAGGGGGTGGAGGGGAGGGTGGGGAGAGGGGGAGGGGGGCGGGGCGGAGGCTTACGATTTCGGATGAAACATCGCGAGGACAATTCGGCGGCGCAGTCCACGACCGCTGCGCCGACAGTTTATTTACTGCAGCCACACGACCCCGCCTCCCGCGCTGGCCAACAGTCACTAAAATGCTGCATTCTACTAAAAATTAAAAGACCTGCAAATTGTCACTCAAATTAACCCAATACTGGTCAGAAGGATTTTGTTCGCTTAGCACTCGCGATTGTCGTCGCGTTCGTGCGCGCAAAGGAGCCGTTAGAGACCTCTGGTGGCATGTTTTTGCCACTTTTAGTGCTATTCAATTGTTATGTAGCTAAGTTATACTACTAGACCGCTCCTGAGGCGCCAGATGGTGGTTATATGAGCATTTGTTTTCTCTAAGGAGAAGCAAAACCGTTGGAACGAAGCTGCTATAAGCTCCGTCTACTTCCATGTGGACCACCGTTTGCTTTACATTGGCCTCTCCCTCCGACTCATCCACAAACTTATTGCAGCTAAACACGGTTTTACATGAAGATTTAAACGGACCCAAGTCATGTGTACATACTGGCCAGGAATGTACAATGACTTAGCGATCACGGCTAAACCAATATCTGTCATTCAAGAATGAAAAAATCTTGCTTGATGTTTCGTTTAGGATGTCTACGTTTTACTGAAGAACTAAAATTCACGATGTGTTGCAAAAGAAGCAAAATTGAGTTGACCAGAAATTAGCGTATGATATCATACGCTGGGCATTAATGGGTTAACTGAATATGAACACCATTCCGACAAGTGCACTTTGTGGCCTGCGCAGTACCATGCCAAGACCTGTGTCGCCTCTGCACGAGATCGGAAGCTCAACTCGATGGGAAGGACTTGTTCAACGGGAAGCAAAGAGATCATTGGCGATGCGCGTACGAGAGGTGAAGATGTGGAAGGTACACCAGTGGATGAAGGTTTTTGGAAACACAAAAATTAGCGCATAGAACAGCGGATAAAATGACAGAGATAATGACGTATAAGCTAAACTCGTCCACAAAACCACAAAATGTAGATTCTCGCTTCACTTTGCACTTTCTAATAAAGTGCACATGTAAGTAATTCACATGTTGGGACACGAATTATACACTTTTTCCCCCTCAGGAGCCCACAAAAAGAGTTCTGTTGTAAAGGACAGATTCGGAGAGAAGCGAAAAATATTCTCTCTCTCCACTGCAGGCAGCTTAATACATCCATAAGGCATTGGAACTCTCCAAATTTAAGTAGAACGGACCTAGTGAAAAAGAAAAGTATTGATTTTGAAGGATTGATAAAAATAATTGACCGCTACTAATGTTTCTTAGGTGTCGAAGCAAAAGTCATAATGACATTTCAACGTTGTCTGCTTGATGCGCTTCTGGAGGTATTGACAATCCCGGAATTGGGTGCAAACGCGGATAACAGATACGAGAGGTCGCGGGGAGAAGTGGGGAAAAGTCGTGAGAATTAGTTGTGGGGAATGGCCATGGGGAGTGGTCGTGGGCGGTTTGTGGAGGTCGCAGCTTGAGCATGCAGACAACGAGGAAGAGTGAAGTCTGGGAGGTAGTGGTAGCAGTGACACGGTATAAGATACATAGGTGTGTTCACTCCCAGACTAAAACTGAAGCTTATGTGAGGCTAATTCTCAGTTCTCGCATATAAGCGCTGCGATTTTTGGGTCTCATTTGGCAAGGTAAAGATTGGTCGAGATCCATTCGACAGCTCTGTGGCTAGCTTATTTCTTATTTCAAGTCAACAATTTGTCGTTTGGCGGTGGAATTGGTAAAGTCCAAAGCAAAGAGTTGCGAAAATGGTTAGGAAATATTATATAAAACTGTGTAATAGCCACAGTTTAAGATGTCTATATTCCACCGTGACCCAAACCGATCGTGCGGGGACAACTGAGGAACCACCGTAGTGACAACTGAGGAACTAGTCTCAAACAGGCTTCAGAAAATTTACCCCCAAGGCGGCTAGTTGGCACACCTACACATCTTACACCGGGCAGTGCGCTTGGGCAGAAGCTTCGCTCGAAGAACGTGCGCGCTGTGCGGAAGTGAGCGCGGAAGGGCGCAGGGGGGCGTGGTGAGGCAAAGATCGCTGATGGCGGGGAATCGGGCGGCGGAGGAAAGGGCTATTCGATTTGGCGAAGGGCGGCCCCGGGCTTCGGCACCGAGGGCTGTGGGGCGGGCGCAGGGGCGGGGGCGGTGACGGCTTTGAGGCCGTGGGAGCTGTGTGGGGCCGGAGGCGGACTGGCACTGGCCTAAGAGATTATCTTTATGAGCCGTTTTGTATTGTTATTAATTCATTGTAAGAAGTGAATGGTGTAGCCGGAAAATGGCTCTGGGACGTGAGATCTGCCTCTGACCACAATATTTGCGACATCTAGGTATTTCCAAGGAAAGACACGGCCCCATCTGCAACAAACCCTCAACTCTCGAAGCTTGGGCTAGTTTAGTGCGTGTCTCAGTGGTTATGTATGTGTGTGTACGTGAGCGAGGGGAGAGGACAGGACAAGAATGAAAAAGAAAGGAGCGCCAGGTGCGTGGATTGTACGTTAGAGTTCCTCTCCACCATCTGCGTGACACTGATCCGAGAAACCAGGAAAACCAGCGATCAGAGCAGACAGCAGCTACAAGTCTCGTCCCGACACAGTCTGAATCTGCACTAACCTTCTTGCTAATGTGAAGTACTGGTGATATAACATCACTTATTTTCTCACCCGTATTTTCAAACAAAATTGCACAAAAAGTACTAAAATTTTGGAAAAATTGTACGTGACCTTATCTCAAAATGTATCTTTAACAAACAGATTTTATTAAGAGAAAAATCTCTATCTTTAATCTTTTAGCTGTAGGAAGACGCCGAAAAAATTTTGAACTTTTGTCATTTTGGAAAAATCAGTTTTCAACGAACGTGAGATATTCTCTTAAACGTCCTTTACACTATCCAATAAAATTTAATCAAAAACGATGAAACCTTTTTTTGTTGAAAATTTGAGAAATTTCTCAGGCTCATCATGTAAAGTAACCCTCAAAATGAAAATATAGATTTCAAATTCAAAGGACCGCGACATCAAAGATCGATTGAAAAATATCAAGTTTGGGGAAAATCGGCAGAACGATTTACCCACCAGCGTTGTTCAGAGAGAGAGAGAGGGGGGGACGACAGACTGACAAAGACTTTTTGCTTTCAATTGGTTTTTCGGTATTAAGAACCCACAAGAATTGTATTCTGACTGCACCACGTTAGGAGATTTTTTTTCTGAATTTAGCTTTATCCACTTTTTCGTGACCGGGGCCTCGAAATAGATTTTCAGCCCAAAATGTGCCGTTTCTTCACACAGCATCCCGCAACTTCCTCTCTACTGCGTGCGCGGTGGCGACAAAGTAAGAACCCGCTCCCGACGCGGCAGGCGCGCTGAGCCCCTCTGGTCCCAAGCGCTGCTCAGCTGTCTCCGGCGGGAGGCAGCCAAGGCGGAGGCAGCGACGTGGGCGGGGGCGGGGGCGGGGTGGCGGAGGTAAAGGGCGGGGACGGGGTGGCGGGACGGGGTGAAGGTTCGGTGGCGGGGCGGGGTGGCGGAGGTGGGGGCGCGGTGACAGTGGGTAGGCGGGCGTGGGGTGGCGGGCGTGGGGTGGCGGGCGTGGGGTGGCGGGCGTGGGGTGGCGGGCGAGGTGGCGGGGGCGGAGTGGTGAAGCCGGACGGTGGCGGGGGCGGGGTGGTGAAGCCGGACGGTGGCGGGGGCGGGGTGGTGGAAGCAGGACGGTGGCGGGGGCGGGGTGGCGAAGCCGGACGGTGGCGGGGGCGGGGGCGGGGGCGGGGTGGCTGAGGTGGGGGGCGGGGAGGCGGGGTGGCGTGGGCGGCCGGCGGCGGTGGCGCTGCGGCCGTGCAGTGGCGGCGAGCGGGACCGCAGAGGGGCGCGGAGGGGGCGGGCGAGGTGATTTATGCGCCGTCGGGACCCGTGGCCGCCGCTGGCGTCGAACCCACGACCCGCGACTCGAGACAAAGCGCGCGCCGCTATCTGTCCTCCGCGCCTGGCTGCCGCCGCCAGGACGGCCGATGCGCTTCGCCAGGCGCAGCGCGAAGAGGAACCAACCGCCCCTTGCCACACGCGAATGAAGAATGGAAACTACCCGCTTCCAACAGGGTGAACGAAGCTCAAGGCTTTTAGGAAACTGATTTACAGTTTTGTAAACTTCTTCATGTATATTACGTTGTGTTGTCATTACTTCAGTGTTTACTGCTCTGTTATATTGCCCCATATTATGAACTATACAGTTAGAGCAATGTTCTTATTTCAATTTCTAACCCACATGTACTTACATTTATGTTTTGTTTTTATCTACTTATGCTTATTCTATTTTGATGTTCAGCTGAATATAAAATTTACTAATTTACTCCAGGTTGCAACCAGCTACCCCAGCTTTACATCCAATAAACGCTTTGAAAATATTCACTACCCTAGTTTTCTTTCGACGTTTGCCTAGGAATTCTCACATCTGAGTCTAATCATTGCTTTTTCCTGCAAGTTTTATCGCTTTCTTTTGGATACTGTTTAACAAGTTTAGCTTTTCCTTTCCTCAAAATCCACATTACAAAATGAATTTCCAGGACTAATAAATCAAAAGTAATGTACAGTAAGTGTACAAAATACTTATTTACACGGAAATATTCCTGTTGATTTCACTTTGGGGATACAATTGTTAATTTTTACTTCGCTTTCGTACCATTGTTGACCAACTCACAATGTTTCCAATGAACAAATATTCATTTGTAATAACATAAATTTGAGAACTATTTTGTAATCTACGATGTTTTTTTACATAACACAATGGCTTTCAGAAGGTCGTTCAGTTAGAAAATGTAGGAGTATTACGTTAATTTTCTTCTAACATCCACAGAAACGAATGAAGTCGCGTTATCAATGTTTCTTTTCTAAACTAAATGCGGTTAATCCCGTCGAGCACTTTTCTAGCTGTCAGTTCCCAAACAATGTAAAATGTGGCCTTTCCAATTTTCGAACCCTGTGATAAAACCGTGAAACACTATGTTTTCGTCTGTGACTATATTTTGAAAGGTAGAGACTAAGCAAGAGGGTAAACACTGACTTCTAAATTATCATTCTCGTTTCTGTATTCATTGGTAAACCCAAAGTTTATCCAGAAAGTAAGCACCGTTTTGAAATTCAAAAATCCACCTAAGTAAATAAAATAATATCAACACCAATAATCTACATGTCTACACAACTTTCTCCAATTTCATGGTATTTTTCGCATCGTGAAACCAGCTTCTTAATAACTCCTTCAAACAATGATGCCACCAAGGAAGATAGGTTATACGTAACAATCGTTGTCAATATGTTGAGAAGCTAGCGACTTCTGGAGATGAATAAACTCTAGCAACTCACTCGCCCAGATCGTGGCGTTAGGCGCATTTGAAGAGCGTTCAGTCGGACTGGAGGAGGAGGCCTTGAGCCGAAGGCTGCCGAGGAGCGGTCTGAGCGTGCGTCGTCCTTTGTCCTGGATGGGGCGGAGAAGGTTTTGGAGGCCTTCCAGCATCTGAGCCGTTGAGGGCAAAAGTCATGTAAGTCAAAGAACATATTGTCCGGAAAATGACGTGTAAACGAAAAACGCTGTAAAACTATAATGCTTACAAATAAATGACCTGAAGTGTTATGTACCTGTTAAGCACATTCTTTCAACTTGCTACAGATATTTTGGATTGAAATATTGGTTATTAATTAATTATTTTGTTGACTTTCGACATTTTTGAACACAAGGTTTCTGAAAACTATGACCTACAGTCAAAAAAAGGGAATGGACAATTTTCGTCTGAGATAGTAATATGATGGAAAAATAGGGATTTTCAACCGAGTGAGAGCAATTTTGAAGTTGTAGTTTTGACATGTGCACGTATCACTAAAAGAGATTAAATGTTTGTTTGTTTTTTTTCGAGTTGTTTCTTTTGTGATGGGAGCAGATAAACAAGACGCTATTTCTTGAGAGCCCCTGAAGCTGTTGCTTTATCCTACATGTGGCCTATACCACGATTGCATGCACCGGTTTGAGCAACTTGTTGGCAAATTCTGTATTGTGCTGGCCTCTTGCTAAGAAATATTTAAGTTCGACTCATACCATTTCAGCCCGTGATGGATCAATGTTCAAACCATCTACCAGTGCATCCAATTCAAATCTTCCAAAATTTGATTCACACCATTACTACTCTCAATGGCTCTTTTACTGTAACATCTCTTGATAAAAAATTACCAACGACCAGAATTTTGATTTATTAATTTTTTCTCCATTCTATGTAACAAATTTTCATTCACTAAAAATGGATGTAGACTAAGGCGTGCTTTATAGAATTGCCGTTTCGAAAAATGAACGATACCTTTACTCAATGAAAATTCACTGTAATTTCAAAAACATTTACTGTAAATTTCAGCTGCTCTCTTGTTTCTTAAAGTCGAATTAGAGAATTTTACATCCAGCAGAGTCGTTGAATGATTTTAACATTTGCAACAGAAAAAATATTTCAAAACAAGCGTTGCTGTGGCCGTAATGGTGACGATGGATAGCTAGTAAACGGAAAGGATTTCATGCAAGTAGTGATTCATGATACAGTTCTACACAATGAAACTGAACTCAAACTCAGATACGCCTCGTAGAACGTTTATGACTGATTCAGAAAACGTTTTAGAATAATACTTCGAGATTCTGGTCGATCCTTTCCTTATAGTTACTAAAAATGCAACAATTTATCTGAAAGTGTGATTGATAGAAATTATTTAAGTCAATCGTAATATAAAAGCATTCTGATTCTTTTCACCTGAATATAAATTTGAAAGTTCACGGTGTCTTTCACAGAATTCAGATAGAATCTGGAGAATTATAGAGTACAGTACAAAAAAAAATTGAAAAAAGAAATGTGACAGTTGTGTGACAAAATATTACACAATCATTCAGTCCTTGCTGACCCCACTGTTATCCAATTAAGCAACTTGGAGCTCCAAACCGAAGCAGATACTAAAACTAGTTAAAATTACAAGCATAGTAAATGACGCAATGAAAACATCTTGGAAAAATAAATATGTCAGAACTGTGTGATAAAATATCACTAAAAACTTCCCCAGACCAATTTTATTAAAAATCTACAATAAAAGAGTTACTTCAATTTCTGAACATTAGTTTACATAAATTATCACGAGCACTTCTTCAGTCCTTGCTAGCCCCCACAGTTTTCCAATTAAGCAACTTTATCTCCGAATCCAAACAGATACTAAAACTAGTTGAAAGTACAAAGCTTTGTAAGTTTCTCAAAGCTTTGTAATTTTCCAAAAAAACAACTTGGAAAAATAAATATGTCAGAATTGTGTGTTAAAATATCACGAAGAACTTCTCTCAAATAAATGTTATTGGAAATCTGTAAGGAAAGAGTTTTACTTCCTTTTCCAAACACCAGCTTAAATACATCCTCATGAGCACTTCTCGAGTCCTTCCTGGCCCCACAGTTATCCAATTAAGCAACTTGAGCTCCAAACCGAAGTAGATACTAAAACTAGTTGAAGCTAACATCGTCTGACGCGTTGAAGCAGCGGCATCAGCAACTTTTGAAGGCGCATTCCGCTCCGCTGAAATATTCCTCGCGGCGGCCGTGGGGCGTCGGGCGTCGCGCCGAGTTTGCACCGAAGCCGTCGGCGGCCGCTCGCAGCGACGGACAGCCGCGGCCGCCCGCGTCCGGCCTCGCGAGCCACGGGCGGAGCGCTCTAGCCACGGCGGAAGATAAATAGGTGCGTTCACTCCAGTCTAAAACTGAAGCTTATGCAAGGCTAGTTCTCGCATATAAGCCCTGCGATCTTTGCGTCTCATTTGATTGGCCGTAATCCATTCGACAGCCCTGTGGTCAGCCGATTTCTAATTTCAGATCAGTGATTTGTCGCTTCGCGGTAAATTGGTAAAGTCTAAAGCGAAGTTACAAAAATCGGTAGGAAATGTTTTGTGAAACTGTGTAATAGTCACAGTTTTAAGATGTCATCTTAAGATGTATATCTTACACCGTGACCCAAACCGATCGTGCGCACCTTACGGACAAGAGAGGAATTAGCCTCAAACTGGCTTCAGAAAATGTGCCCTAAAGGCAGGTATTTCACACAACTATATATATATATATATATATATATATATATATATATATATATATATATATTACACCGTCGCTGTAGTGTAGACTGGAGCCAACACTCTGTGCTCAAAAATCGTGACGGTCCGCTATGATGATAAACCTCTGTTCTGTCCTAGGTATCTCAGAACCAAATAGCAGGAATTAACGTCTCATTCCAATTTCAAACATTTATTCTCTTTTGTATTCACTAAACTTAATAAAAAGAGGAAAGTAACCAATTTTTAATAGTTTGAAATTTACCTATAATACTTTAACAAAATTATGTCTTTCAATCCTTATACACATTTAACATTCACACAGGGAATTGCTCTTAGTTTGCTTATCTTTAATAACTTCGTTAGATTGACTTATAGTAAATAATAGTAGTCGTTGGAAACCTAAAAAAATATTTAAGTAATGGCAATAAAATCTCATAACATGTGCATCTAGTTTACAGTTTGTTCGCATTCATGACAAGCGAATGCTTTGCAATGTTTTTGGCATTTTCGTGGACGGACACGATTGTAAGCATCACTAATAACATACAATATACATTTAACTCGTGCGAAACTCTATAGGTAGACGTTCACCGCAGCCAACAACGAAAAACGGCCGTCACGATTGTAAGTACTTCAAAGCATTGCAGTTGTACATCCAGTTGTAATATTGAGATCACTGGCAACGAGCCAATCTACTCGCACCTTTTCTTCACCCTCCAGTTCCCCAGCTCTCTCTCCGCCTGGCTCAGCACGGCCCGGGTAGAGAATCGGAGCTCCACTCGGAACGTCACGGCTCAGTTGCAGTGCTGCCCACCTTCTTCCTTTGCAATTGATTGAATCTCCCTCTGCCCTTCTCCCTCTGCCCTTCTCCCTCTGCCCTTCTCCCTCTGCCCTTCTCCCTCTGCCCTTCTCCCTCTGCCCTTCTCCCTCTGCCCTTCTCCCTCTGCCCTTCTCCCTCTGCCCTTCTCCCTCTGCCCTTCTCCCTCTGCCCTTCTCCCTCTGCCCTTCTCCCTCTGCCCTTCTCCCTCTGCCCTTCTCCCTCTGCCCTTCTCCCTCTGCCCTTCTCCCTCTGCCCTTCTCCCTCTGCCCTTCTCCCTCTGCCCTTCTCCCTCTGCCCTTCTCCCTCTGCCCTTCTCTCCTCTGCCCTTCTCTCCTCTGCCCTTCTCTCTCTGCCCTTCTCTCTCTGCCCTTCTCTCTCTGCCCTTCTCTCTCTGCCCTTCTCTCTCTGCCCTTCTCTCTCTGCCCTTCTCTCTCTGCCCTTCTCTCTCTGCCCTTCTCTCTCTGCCCTTCTCTCTCTGCCCTTCTCTCTCTGCCCTTCTCTCTCTGCCCTTCTCTCTCTGCCCTTCTCTCTCTGCCCTTCTCTCTCTGCCCTTCTCTCTCTGCCCTTCTCTCTCTGCCCTTCTCTCTCTGCCCTTCTCTCTCTGCCCTTCTCTCTCTGCCCTTCTCTCTCTGCCCTTCTCTCTCTGCCCTTCTCTCTCTGCCCTTCTCTCTCTGCCCTTCTCTCTCTGCCCTTCTCTCTCTGCCCTTCTCTCTCTGCCCTTCTCTCTCTGCCCTTCTCTCTCTGCCCTTCTCTCTCTGCCCTTCTCTCTCTGCCCTTCTCTCTCTGCCCTTCTCTCTCTGCCCTTCTCTCTCTGCCCTTCTCTCTCTGCCCTTCTCTCTCTGCCCTTCTCTCTCTGCCCTTCTCTCTCTGCCCTTCTCTCTCTGCCCTTCTCTCTCTGCCCTTCTCTCTCTGCCCTTCTCTCTCTGCCCTTCTCTCTCTGCCCTTCTCCTCTCTGCCCTTCTCCTCTCTGCCCTTCTCCCTCTGCCCTTCTCCCTCTGCCCTTCTCTCTCTGCCCTTCTCTCTCTGCCCTTCTCTCTCTGCCCTTCTCTCTCTGCCCTTCTCTCTCTGCCCTTCTCTCTCTGCCCTTCTCTCTCTGCCCTTCTCTCTCTGCCCTTCTCTCTCTGCCCTTCTCTCTCTGCCCTTCTCTCTCTGCCCTTCTCTCTCTGCCCTTCTCTCTCTGCCCTTCTCTCTCTGCCCTTCTCTCTCTGCCCTTCTCTCTCTGCCCTTCTCTCTCTGCCCTTCTCTCTCTGCCCTTCTCTCTCTGCCCTTCTCTCTCTGCCCTTCTCTCTCTGCCCTTCTCTCTCTGCCCTTCTCTCTCTGTCCCTTCTCTCTCTGCCCTTCTCTCTCTGCCTTCTCTCTCTGCCCTTCTCTCTCTGCCCTTCTCTCTCTGCCCTTCTCTCTCTGCCCTTCTCTCTCTGCCCTTCTCTCTCTGCCCTTCTCTCTCTGCCCTTCTCTCTCTGCCCTTCTCTCTCCTGCCTTTCTCTCCCTGCCTTTCTCTCCCTGCCTTTCTCTCCCTGCCTTTCTCTCCCTGCCTTTCTCTCCCTGCCTTTCTCTCCCTGCCTTTCTCTCCCTGCCTTTCTCTCCCTGCCTTTCTCTCCCTGCCTTTCTCTCCCTGCCTTTCTCTCCCTGCCTTTCTCTCCCTGCCTTTCTCTCCCTGCCTTTCTCTCCCTGCCTTTCTCTCCCTGCCTTTCTCTCCCTGCCTTTCTCTCCCTGCCTTTCTCTCCCTGCCTTTCTCTCCCTGCCTTTCTCTCCCTGCCTTTCTCTCCCTGCCTTTCTCTCCCTGCCTTTCTCTCCCTGCCTTTCTCTCCCTGCCTTTCTCTCCCTGCCTTTCTATCCCTGCCTTTCTATCCCTGCCTTTCTATCCCTGCCTTTCTATCCCTGCCTTTCTATCCCTGCCTTTCTATCCCTGCCTTTCTATCCCTGCCTTTCTATCCCTGCCTTTCTATCCCTGCCTTTCTATCCCTGCCTTTCTATCCCTGCCTTTCTATCCCTGCCTTTCTATCCCTGCCTTTCTATCCCTGCCTTTCTATCCCTGCCTTTCTATCTCTGCCTTTCTATCTCTGCCTTTCTATCTCTGCCTTTCTATCTCTGCCTTTCTATCTCTGCCTTTCTATCTCTGCCTTTCTATCTCTGCCTTTCTATCTCTGCCTTTCTATCTCTGCCTTCCTTTCTTTCTCTGCCTTCCTTTCTTTCTCTGCCTTCCTTTCTTTCTCTGCCTTCCTTTCTTTCTCTGCCTTCCTTTCTTTCTCTGCCTTCCTTTCTTTCTCTGCCTTCCTTTCTTTCTCTGCCTTCCTTTCTTTCTCTGCCTTCCTTTCTTTCTCTGCCTTCCTTTCTTTCTCTGCCTTTCTTTCTCTGCCTTTCTTTCTCTGCCTTTCTTTCTCTCTCTCTCTCTCTGCGGTCTTTCAAGCGTCTTGTGTCCGCATGGGAACAGAGTTCAGTATTGCTTACTCGCTCGCCCTCTTCTACCAATGAGCTCGAATAGTTGATGAAAACAACGCCAAGACCGCGCCTTAGAGCAGATCAGATCGCGGACTGTGAAATTGGTCATCGAACTCTGGAGTAGTCACCATTGCCCACATCACAGCGGCCGTTTAAGGGGAGAGGGTACCATGTTCACCGCCAATGTTAAATATGCTATTACGGATGTACCTTTTCTAGAAAATGGTCTTGTAGAAAATTATGTTTCGCACACTTAAAGATACAGCCGTTGTTATTGTTGTGACGGTTTTTGAGTTTGTTAAAAATAATTAGTATTTTTTAAATTATAACTTTTGGCCTATTTTTTCAGCATTTTTGGACAAACATTTTTTATTATTGAAGAATGTTTATATAGAAATATTAATTTATTGCCAGTAGTATAATGAATCTATGATATAAATTTTAATAAATTCTGAAGAATGGTTTCTGAGAAATGGTGCATTTTATAGGACATCCTCATATTATAAGTCACAAAATATCATTAAAAAAATCACGAAATATGGGCGCAAAAGAAAACTCTATATTCAAAACAGTCAAAATGCTTGCTCCCGCCGTTCTAGTGTTAAAGACAGTCCCGAACTTCCTCTCTTGTTGGCCAGTACTTGCCGTGCGTGAGCAATAATTCCTTCATGAGCAACGTGCCGCCATCTTTGCAGCCATACTTTTTGCAGCATTGTAGCACTGCGTTCGGCGCTGGCTTCGGCCGGGTGAGCGCGGACTCCGCGTTATACAAATCCTCTTCCTCTGTGTTTCACTTCTACAATACAGTCATTTAAAACGAAATTACAATATGGGAGGGGAACGAATTGACAAACTTTAAAAAGACGTTGCTTTCTGCATGGGTTATTGTAAAATGAAAGCTATTGAAATGTTGTTGTAGTTAGCATAACGCCTGAAAGTTAATGTTACCTCAATAAGAAGCAAGTAAGCAGCTCACAAATAAGGCGGCAAACGTGAAAAATGATTTTTTTTATGGTTTGATGACTTCATTTGTTACAGTTATATGCCGAATAAACTGAAACTATTGTAAATATTATTATTCTAACCACTAACATAATTTAAATACAGATAAAGGAAAAGAGAACTGGAATAACTAGGAATAACATCTGATACAAACAACACGTCGACACATTACAACAGTTCTACACTCCAACATTCGGCACCTCTCATGTTTTGTCTGCAAAAAACATGGTGGCCCGTAGTTTGTGGAGCGTCCGCAAAGAGTGCTGAAACAATAGAGTGAGCAGGGTTGATTGTAGAATTTTGTCACCGAAAAGGTGATTTTATTTCGTTGTGGGGAACTAATAGGGAAAACAAATGAACCGGGAAATGTTTGGGAATTTTTGGGGGAAATTATTTTCATCTGGAGTCGAGATAAAAGTCTCTTCATTATTAAGAATAAAAAAGAAACATTAGAAGTTATTCTTTCTCATTTTAGGTATCAAACGAGAGAAATAAACGACAGGCATAGAGAAAGAAAAACTCGAGAAAAATTAAGATAGTGTAGAGCTTCAAGCATCTCGTTGATTGTTTGATTTGAATTTCGTGAATTTAGGGCGACAGCCAATGGAATCGTCAGAGACTGCTCATGTCATTAGTCCATAATTTGGAAAACATTTTTTGTTTTAAATTTTGTTTCATTGGAGAGGTTATTTGGGTAAATTCCATAGTAGTGGTGAGGAACGATCTCACAACACATCTGGCAACCCTGAGGGTCTGCCACTCCATGAACTATATTGCACGCGCACTTTTTCTTGATTCTCCACAGCGGGGGGTGCGGGGAGAGGAGGGTTCTGTCTACGACACGGCAGTGCAGTGCTGGCAACGTCGTCGACAGAAAACTCAGCGTAAAAGCGCGTCTCAGGCATGACAAACGACGCAAGATTTTTCGAAATTTCTAAAGAAATAATTAATAATTGTAGAAATGATTGAGGCAGAAAGAAGGAGCAGGTACGCAGATGTCGTTGAGAAGTCCAAATTGTAAAGTTTTCTACACCAGCTTGTCAGCTAGGTCGAATTCAGTCGCTGTCTGGAGGAGAATTCTAGCGGCCGGCTGCTGTGATCGGTAGTTTTCCGTGGTTTCTCCGATCAACACCAGGCGAATGCCGGAGCAGTACCCTAACGAACGGGCAACGGACCGCGCGCGATCTTTCCTTCCTCTTCCTTGTCCTCTCCTCTTACACACACACATTTACATTAACATGCACTACACTACCACACATGCCGGGAGACCGGTCGGGAGCTTACAGCTTGTCCCGGCTGGGGCGGTGCCCCGCTGGTGGGTGATACCTGGTTGAGGGGAAAACCCCGCTAGTCGACGGTATAGTCGACGCCAGATCTCGCCATCCAGCGGAGAAAAAGATCATTGCCACCCCTCGTGAAAAACATGCACTAAACTGACGGGACTAATGACCAAAGTAGTTGACGCGCCCGGAAACACGAATCAATCAAAGGAGAGAAAGGAACAGAGAAAGATTGGCTCTTTCTATTGCAAACGACTTGGTGAATTCCTAAAATGACATTAGAACTTCCCAAATTTAAGAAGAGCATTCTGAGAAATTTAAGAATTTTGTCACAAAATCTTCAATTTGCAAATAAACTTTTTTTTGCCTCTGAATAAAAATGTGGAGGATTGATAGGAAATTGATTGTTGCTGATGTTTCTTAGGACACTAAGCAAAATTGGTAATGCCACATAATGGAACTATAAAACATCTTTACTGTGAAGCTACTGTGGTACAGATATCATTTCCTTTTTTAAAGATCGTCGCAGTTGTTTTCACTAGAAGGCTCGGTTTGATCCCGAATCACTGGAAGAGTAAACAACTAGCCCTAGTCAACGAAGGTTCACCGGAAATAATGGCTTTCGACCCAAACAAAAGCGTCTCCAAACCGTAATGAAAGAGCCGGACTATGACGAAGCCTCAACAGGACAATGTTGAGACACGAGCACTGAACTTTTGAACACAAAATAGAAAGCAACTAAAATGTCAATTCAGGAAGAGTGCGCAAACACAAAACCTAATTCCATTTAACGCCTTTACCAACCGTGTGAACCGTTATCAGATTTAGACAAACAAAAAGTAACAACACTAAGTAATTAAAAGAAGCCCCCAGCGAAAATACACTTCAAGAAACATGCCACTTTGTTGTTGGTATCACCAAAATAAATTCTTTCACAAGGTAATTAAAAAACCAAGGTGATAAACTTTGTAGCAGAACTAAAGAACCACAATGTGAAACTTAGTGTTAACACCGCAACGGACATCGGCGTAATAGTAAAATACCTACTGAGAGCCCATTGGAGCTTCTCTGTGTGGGAAGACAACTCCAACAAGAACTTTTCCGTGGTGTTTAAAAATGTTCTTCAGTCATTTTCTGACCAAGAAATCTTTCAGGATAAGCAACATCATCTAACAGACTTCAATATTATTAAATGTTTCAAAGACAATCTACCATTACCAGTAATAACTGCAGAATTTTCCGGAATAGATCCCATTAGAACCATTTTGTCCATCAATCGAATTTCCAAGAAAAATATGCACAGACCGAAAAGTGAACACAAGGGTCATTTCAAAGTCACCTTTGCCGAGCTTTTGGTCATATAAAAAAAACGTATCCACAACTTAAGCTGTGCCTCCCGTATCAGAAACCATTATTTTCTGTCTTTAACATATAAACTCAAAATATCTTTTGCGAAAACCACAAAGACACTACAGCTTCAGAGGCACAACTCTAGTCACAGGGTAAAAGTTATTAATTGAATTTTTGGTAAAACTGGGTTAAGTACTGAAACTACGAGGTAAGTATCTTATATTTTATTTTAGTAAATCGACCAAATTAAAATATTGCCTCCTTAACGACAAAAAAGCGTTGGGAACAGCGTTGAGCGAAGGGAAAAGCGTTGGCTTAAGAATTTAACCCTTATTTTCCTCAAACGAAGATTTTTGACTTACGAACTTTTACGCCGTGACCCCAGAACTGCCAACCACCAACATTTTGCTCGGGCCATAGTGTTTCAGAAAGGGGAGTGAGGGGAAGGGGGTGGCGGAAGCTTTGGGCATTGGTCGCGTCGTTTGCCAGACGCCTTTGTAATCTCTGTCTTTTACTCCCCGCGTAAACAAACATGCGTCCGAATGTGAGTACAGAGCGGAGCGCTGCGATGCGATGCGAGGGACGGAAAACAACGCGGTAAGTGACGTCATCAAGGAGGAGTTGTGACGTTGCCAAGGAGGAGGAGCGGGCATCCATCACGGGCGATCCTCCGCCGTCCGATCCTTCCACATCGCGACCTCGTTCCTCTCCGCCCGGCGCGCGCTCTGGGCGCTGCAGGCAACAACCCCGCGCCCCAGGCCGCTCTTTTGGGATGAACCATTCACTAGAGTAATCCTCCATTTCTTTGCTATCAGCGCGCTCTGTATTTCACAAGGCGCTCTGTATTATTTATATTTGTCTCGTCTCGTAGCTGTCAAGAAGGCCGCCAGGCAGCATCTCCGCGTACGCGCCTCACACCGCGTCCAGAATTGGGAGGGACGAAGGAACGGGGGTAAGGTTTAGGGCACTTGACAGGGGTTTGACTAGCCCTTGCGAAGCAGCCGAACTAGTTTTGTCGGAACAAATTTCATATCAGAATCGACGGAAATCGAACCCGGATTAACCCTCACCCTCATTGGTGAAAGGCGAGCGACTTTGCTTTGAGCCACGAGACACCTTTTTAATTTTAAACGTTAATTTTAAACCTTACGAATCAATATCAACAACTGCTAATTTAAAAGAAGCGAATTAGCAATTGATATTGATTCGTAAGGTTTATGGTATACACTTCAAGTATTAGACCCACTTAAACATACATGCTTGTCCACTATGGTCAAATTCGGCAAAATCAAATATACAAAAACTTAAAAAAAATCAAAACAAATTCTTTAGAAAAATTCTACATACACCTTGGTTTATTCTCAAAACACAAATTCACAGTGAATTAGATCTCCCTACAATCCATGATTTGATTAAAAATTATAATCTCAATTTTTTTAAATACTCTTCCTTTATTACACCATGCACCATTTTTTAATCTTCGTAAAACTTATCCCTTTCCTCGTAGAACTAATTCCAAATTTCCTAGAGATAAATTTCATCCTCCGTAATTTTATTAATTTTCTCTTCTTTTCCATGTTTTTTAGTCTTAAACATTTATCTAATTCTTAAAAATTTGCCTTCACAAATCCTCTTAAAGAAGTAACTGTTAGTGTCCAAAACTACTGTCTATATTGTGAGTTTCAAGCCATGAAAGACGAATTGTCGAACAGGAAGTAATGCATTTGTAAAAAATATCAACAATTACGAATACTTTTCATTATTTGCACCCCACACTTTGTTGTATTTTCACCCCACACGTTGTGATGAAACAAGCCTTGCTTGAATTATAGTACCCAGCTACCGATCCGCCATGATTCCAATATTGATTAGGTTCACTCGCTTTTCACTGAAAATTTTATTTTATACGTTGGTTTGCGAAGTCGCTTCTATACAGGGTAGCAATTAGTATTATAGTGTAATTGGGAACCCGACTTCACATAGCTTTTGCTACCTACTAAACACAAACACAAATTTTCAAGCGGATTTTTGGAAGAGCGAAATTTCTGAGGTCACTCGGCATCACACTTCCGCTTCACCTCAGAAGTGTTCCACTTCCTAAAGGAGTGAATATACACGAATATCAAATCAAGGAAAATCTAAGACGTGCTAACTATTGACGTTTGTACTCATTGGTATTTAGATGTTGATAGTTGTGCACACACTACTTCACAAATATGTAAATTCTGTAATTACCTGTATGCACAAAATTTCAGTGTCTTCTTTGATCTGAATTACATTTTACTACTGTTATTTACACGATTCAAAAAGCCATTCAACTGTTTTTACATTTTTTGTCTGTCCGTCTCTCTCTCTGCCCATCTTCCTGTCTGTCTATCCCTCGTTCGGTGGGTCTGTCCCTCTCCTCGACGAGAGGGGTCTGTCTCTCGTTCTCTCCGACTGTCTTTCCGTATGTCCGTCTCTTTTCGTTTGCTTGTCTGAGCTAATTTTGGAAACATCTAAACAGATTTTGTTGGGGTGTTTTAACTTAAAAGATATTAAGGCTAATTTGTCGGGTAAACCTATTTTTTCCTCACCATCGTTTTCGTAAGAAAGAATGGTTATTTTCCTCTTTTTTCTACACAAATATAGATTGTTTTTCTAACTCAAAGAAATACTGATCAAAAGACAGTATAGAGAGCAAGAGAAAAAAATATAAGTAAATGAGGCGAGTAAAAAGTATTCCCGTACCCCCCGTTTCTAACCCTTCAACTAAGTTATAATATAAAATTGCACACATTTTTGGGAATATCTCAAAAACGTGGAGGAAAGCAACTAAAATAATCTGAACTTTCTTGAAAGGGCATACAAGTTTGTATAAAATGCTTTTTGATGCATTCCAATAGCATCATTCAACTTTGAGTTATTGAAGGTGAAAATTGTGACAAAGTTTGCCTCGTGTGTGCTTCTATTCACAGCTGTCCCTAGCCACGATGATGGAAGTGTCGTAGCGAATACGGCCGGGGCAGGAGCGAGGGTGGGGGCGGGGAAGGGCGGAGTGACGAGGCGAGGGGGTGGGGTTGAGGGGGAGCGTGGGGGGTGGGGATAGACGGCAGACTAATAGACCATTGTGACAAATACTAGGGCAACACGCAATACATCATTTAGCGTCCAGCACACAACACTCACCATGGGGTCACGTATTTCTGTTGTTGATTTCGATTATAAACACAATACTAGCAAATAACGCATTACTGAACACACGAGGTAAACATTTTAAATTATTTTGAAAATTGTCTCTTTTATTTGTAAAATTAGAATTATTTAAGTACACCTCTGTTTTTAGACAGACTAGATTTTAAATAAATGATTTAATATAAAGTCATTACTCATCACCTTAAATTAAATAAATTATTTATTTAAAATGTAGTCTGTCTAAAAAGAAAGACGTACTTAAATAATTCTGAATTTACACGAAGTAAAAGTCTCAAGTTATTTTGCCTCTTAGATGAATTTATTCGTCTGGATGGGAGTTTTCGCTCCCACTGATGTCAAAACAGTCTCAATAAGCGCAATTTTTTCTATTTCTTCAGCAGAATTTCTAGTTCGCAATAAAGGATCAAAAAATAGAAATTTTATTACGTGAAAATTACGATAGCGGTAAAGCTTCTATTCTCGGGGCTGCCGGAGAGGAAATTAAAGTGCCAGCTCCAAGAGCACCGCCGCTCACTCGAAGGCAGGGCGCCAGTGCTTTTCTCTAGCGTTGCCCTTACTGTTCCGCCGGAGGTCGCGTCGAGGCGTCTGCCGCGGCCGTGACACATCGACATGGCAACGATCGACTCTACATGAAGATCGATGGCCGACGCTCAGCTGTCCGCGAGAGCGCCGCCAAGTGCACGCAGGCGCAGTCCAGTGACAACGCGCCTCCAATTGGCAGGAAGTGGATCAAACCTCTGAACGGGAAATATGCGGGTTCGTTTTACCATAAATGGACGGTGTTATGCATCAAAAACTGTAATTTAATTATTTCATTCATTGACGCGCCAAACTACACAAACATGAGTGAAATATCTGGCGCTTACCTGCATAATGTGAAATGAACAGCAAATTTGAAGATCTAGGTTTATAACCGGTTATTGCGAAACATAAAATCCCTGATGTGACTGATGGCGTTTAAAAATAGCCTTATAATTAATGAAAATATACAGATTGGCGCCAAACTTTCGCGTACACTTAGAACACGATCCAATGGAACTGACGGCGTCCATACCTATTTTTTTTTTCAAAAAATGGCTCTTAGCCGGTTGATGCATAAAACCGCCCAAATGTAAATAAATGTCGTTAATTAGTTTATTGGTACATTCTTTTGATTAATTTTGTTTTCATTGCCGTAGTTCCCTCTGCATATTAACAGTAGGCCTACCGTAGAAAAAAGATTTGGATAAGATGCAGGAACGAAGCGTTATTTCTCTCCAGAGACACTTCGACTGATTGATAAGCGATTCCCGACGCGTCAACTGGTCCCGTAAGTGCAGTGCATGTTTGATCGTGGGAAGTGGCGGTGATCTTCCGCTTGATGCAGCTGATCTACGTCATCTTGCGGGTGTTTTCCTCAGCCAGGTATCTCCCACCTGCGTGGCACCGCCCCAGCCGAGACAAGGTGACCCGATACGTGGTAGCGTACAGCGTGTGAGTAAGTAAGGAATGAGTATAGGACAAGAAAGTGCAAGGAAAGACGCCGCTAGAATTCTCCAGACAGCGGCTGAACTCGACCTTTGTATCTAGGGTGGAAAATTCTGCCACCTTCGGGAATGTACCCTTAGGGCAGGGCTTTCCGACTGGCGGCCCGCGGGCCACATGCGGCCCGCGACAAAGAGTTTGCTTTGAAAGTTTTATTATACCAACCCAATGCAATACAGTGGCACAATTCCTCTTATTTTTATTTAAAGATATATTAATTTTCTCGTCGTGTGTACATTAATCATTAAGTATGTTGAATAAAGTATCTAATATATGTTTCAGTATAATCTCAGTAGTTAGGGCAAAAGCCGTCTTAAATAACGGTGCGGCCCCTGGTTTAACTATAACTTGGTACGTGGCCCACAAGCCCTTCCAAGTTGGGCAGCCCTGCACTACGGCCTCTCTGTCAGAGACACTGAAGTAACATCAGTTGATGCCCTGATGGACCTCCGCCGGTCTCAAGTACTTCGAAATTTCCAAGTTTTACTATTTACACGTTTTGATTTTATCTTATAACTCGCTGAAATCAAATGTATTTCTTGATTTCTAATTTATTTACTGATTTATTAAAATAAATCTTTGAGTACTGTCATCTGGAAAGATTGGAATGAGTTAGTACTATCGTTTTTTGTCAAGTTTTAGAAACACTAGAATACGCCCATCTCCAGCATTGTCGCCTCATTCTTTTTTCTGCGTTGAACATTCTGAACTGATTCCAGCGAATATAAAGATATGGTTTGTTACGGCGATGATGTGAAATTTGTTGTAAAATGAAACTGTTTTTCAGGAGTAACGCTTCTGAGTGCGCATTGAATATATAACGCTATGTCACAGTGCTAGAACGTTTATTGCAGTGCTGCTAATAGCGTGATTTGTAAAGCGAAACTCGTACGCAGAAAGCCAATTAAGATAATGGAAAATTTCAGGGAAACTTTTGATTAATTACTTTTCAGAATACCTAGTGACGGTGCTACATTTACAGTAATTTGATTTCTACTACTCTCTAAATGTACTACGTTTTAAAAAACTAATGCTTTATTATCATATAACCTCCATATCTTTCAATATCAAAAAATCAACCTTGCGAAAAGTTCTCCAAAAGATTGTGTACTAAATTAAAATAATTTAATTAAAATTAAAATTATTTAATTAAATTTTTTTTACAGAAAATAAGAGCATTTTTACTTTCTCGCAATAATACACACTTACGTATTAAAATGAAAGTACAGCAATTCTAGGATGTAATTCACTGTTATTGCCTTCAATTACTCGACAAACATTGTACAACTAACTTGGATGGAGAGAACTGTGATTCAGGGAGATATGAAAACAGTTGAATGATGCTACATATTCAAATGATAAATGGCAAAAATCCTGAGGGCTTCTTGTCGCCCCCCCCTCATCATCAGAACCTTCATCATGCCCTTGGTTCATAATAACTGAGAAATGTTCATGATAAATTGTACTGTAAATAAATTGTGGAAAATGGTATATGTATCATCGCTAATTGATTGACTGACTGGCTCGTGAATCAATGTAAAAGTTCATGTAAATGTAAAACGATTCAATGCAAAAGTTTAACTTATAAAAGACGTGGAAAAAGTCTGAAACTCGATGAAATGTGTATTAATACACTCGTGTGAAGTTGATGTTGCATTTTGCTCGCTCGTTCCTCGCTCATATCGTAATATCACACTTTTATTAATACCCATCATTAAATCATCGTTTGATAATGTACAATTGAGAATGGTGATAGAGCCTTTAGTATTATTGAAAAACGAAAAAAGGTTTGCAAAGCTATTGTAAAAAAAGGAATAACACTATAAACACGTGCATCTACCCGACTCGTGAGGGATCGGCATTCACCTTATGTTGGGGCTGCCTCACAGCACACGATGGTTTTACTGCATGCGAGGGTGCGGCATCCCAAAAATGGCTTATGGTCTAATTTAATAACTCGAACACAACAAAAGAAAATTTTAAAAAACAAGAGAATCTCAGGGAAATAATAGTGAAAGGTGAAACCGAACTTTCTCTGGCACAATTGGGTATTCAAATGCACAATATAATACCCACGCTCACTTTCACTTTCTGAGAAACACTAAACACTTTCTGTGAAAAAAACCAACACTCATACAAAGCAATAAAAGCAATAAAAAAAGAAACAACTGTGCATAAAAGAAAAAAATACCCTGTTTGAGAAGTCACACTGTACTATTTTACAAGATATTAATCATGAACTGTACATAAGGATCCTCTCTAATGTTTAATAATTCTCCCTAAAAACTTAAGCAACATACCTATCGTGGGATAATAACAGTTTTCCCGGTCAAGAATTTACTCTTTACTCTTGAAACAGCTTATACTACTTTTTACAAAAATTGTAGTAATGGTATTATACCACTTTTTACAAAAAAATGCTTGCTCAGTTATCAGCTCAGAAAACGAATTAAATATACACTAATACACAAAAAAGTTAGGTCTGAACAATCTTATACATTTTCTTTTAAATAAGAAACTATTCTTACAATTTCTCTTTCTTTTTTATGTATAGAAAGAACTCCTGAATGCATGACTAATTTTTCTGCTATCATTTCTCCAAACAGTTTGAAGTTTTAAAATTAGATCGAACTCTACTGCTTATCGTCTCTCTGATCTCAGACTAAATATTTCTACGTTTTTCGCTTTCAGGAAACACCGCTGTTCGTTTGACCTTGAGGGTGCTGTCGAGTGCGGCCGACAGCCCTTCCCCTCCTAGGCTGTTTGTGGTTCAACGTTTGAAAGAATTATAAGTCAGTGGAAGACGAAATTCCAAACAAGCTTTCACAGAAAATTTAGCAAGTTTTTACGGGCACTGACAAGTTGAGAGTATTTCCGTTGCAATGTAAAAAACAGGAAATGTCTTACTTTACATAGTGATCCTCTTCGACCACCGCTTTCGGTTTTCTTCCGGTGGTGATCATCCAACTTCAGCAGCTCCAAGAAAAATACGTGATTCCGCACAACAGCGATATACACGCAGAAAGGTTTTCATACAGAAAGGTGATACTTCGCACTCACGTACTATCTCGGGTCCGCGTGCTCCTGCAGCTCAGTTATAAGGTATTTCCCAAAATGGTTTTTCACAATGCAATTTCCATAACAATTTATGTTCATCCAATGGAAATTGTGATATCCACAATATCAAAAGGAAATAAAGTATACGAGACGACCGGAAAATAAAAATTGCTGCAAAGAAAGTAGCACAGTATAATAGAATATCTTAATACGTGCCTCCCGTTACAACTAATAAATTTTACAAAGTTTCATTTTGCAGTATTGCAAATAATCTCAGAATGAAATAATATGGTTTGAAGATTATTTACCTCAATAATTGAGCCCTTTTAACGTAGTATAACGGTGGATGGAAATTGATTTCGTTTCCAGAATCTTCTCTGACCTGTAGGCACGTCTGCACTGTAACGAATTTGCTAGTAGAAAGAAGGTGAGCGTTGATTCGGCAAATGCCGTTCAGGGAACGGTTCTGGCATTTCAAAGAACCATTCGCGCTCTACCACGCTGGTCAATTGAAATCTCATGCTCGACTACTGAAACTATCAAGTTGTCGCTTTACCCATGTTAGAAAATAATATATCTCATTAGTAATACGCGAGATGTCACAATACTAAACTAGAATATTTGTTTCCGACCTAGCTGCATAATATATTATAGTATTATTACAAAAAAGTTTCAATATTTTTCTCGCAATGACGAACAACAACTTTGGAATGATATTGAAGACAGTTTTATGATTCTAAAAAATATTGCAGCAATAACAAAATGAATGTTAATGTAAGAAAAACTAAATACATTAATATGGGATTTCTTAGTTTTAATTTTAAATATATTAAATTCTATGATCTTAATTGTATTCAAAAGCTGACAGGCAAATGTGAAACAATTGAGAAAATAAACTATTTGAAATACTTAGGAATAATAATTGATAATAAAATGACTTGGAAAAATCATATAACGAGAATAGAAAAATATTTAAGGGGGAATATGAGAAAATTGTATTACCTACAAAATTTTGCGATATCCATACTCTTAGAATGCTTTATTACGAACTAATTAATTCAAAACTGCAATATGAATCGCAAATATGGGAAGGCACATTCAAGACGTACATAAAAGAACTAAGAATAACTCAAAATAAATTTATCTGTATTATCTACAAAAAAATATGACTGCTGCTTTACTTCCTCTTTATAAACAATTTAACATTTTAGCGTTACAACATCTCTTTGTATACAAAGCACTACAAATATTCTAAGTCAAAAACGGAAATAATTTAATTGATATAATATTTCACAATTGTAGTACACGTATGAAAGCCACTAATCAAATTTTAAAAAAATCAAAATTCATAAATGTCTAATATCAAGAACATTTGTCTTCATTGGGCCTCAAATTTATAATCAATTAGCAATGACAATGAAAAATAGTAAATCTTTAAATACTTTCAAACGTAGGATAAAGATTTGGATTTTAAAATTTGATGATAACGACATAAACAAGTTAACTGAAATATTGCATTAAAATTGTTTGAACTAACTGTTGACTGTGTAAATTAAGTTTGAATTTATTCATGGAGTTATATATTTGTTTATTGAAATATACATATTCATGTAATATCTGTAAATTTTCACTTATTTTCATGTTTTGAAACAAGGTTTTTTTAATTTTGTATGTTCACAAAAACGTGGATAGTGAATTTACAAACAAATATTTCAAAAACACGTCACACACAAAACATACTAATTAGTAGTAGACAGATAATAAATTATAAACTCAGTTTTGCTAACCATTACTACAGGTTATCCATGGTTAGTAATTCCAAGAAAATTCAATGAATATTATCTCTATAAAACAAGGGAATAAAAATTATTATTATTAATATTATTATATTATTAATATTATTATATTATTATATTATTAATATTATTATATTATTATATTATTAATATTATTATACTATTATTAATATTATTATATTATTATATTTTTATTAATATTCTTTGAATATTTATGATGTGGTTTGCGCCAGTTTTTCGCTTCTCTGTGTGCGTGACCGTCGGCAGAGGGAGGCGGCAGGAGACGTGAAGTCTGAGCGAGAGGGTGTCGCTGGTGGATGGAGGAGAGTCGCTGATGCGTCGGGGAGAGGGGTGGACTGCGGTGTACGGTGCGGTGGACAGTGCCGTAGGTGTAGTACATGTTTTTGCTGTGGCTATGGCGGTGATCTTTCCGCGATGGACGGCGAGATCCGGCGCCGACCTACAGTCGGCTAGTGGGGTTTCCTCAACCAGGTATCTCCCACCAGCGGGGCATCGCCCCAGCCGGGACAAGCTCTAAGCTCCCGACCAGTCTACCGGCGTGTGTGGTAGTGCAGTGTATGTTGTTGGTGTGTGTAAACGAAGATGATAGATAGGGCAAGGAAGAGGTAACTATACTTCGGTTTTTCTTTCTTGGCGCTCGGGGGTGTCAATAAAATGGAATATCTCACAGTATTTCGCGTTGTTCTCCGTTGTGCCGCCAGAAGTCGCATGATCGCCAGCACTGCTCAATACAGTCGCGATCATGCGACACCTAACGGCACAACGGAGAACGACGCCAAAAACCGTGAGATATCCCATTTTATTGGCACACCCCCGTGCGCCAAGAAAGAAAAACCGAAGTATATCTAGGTAGTGTCGAAAATCCTGCCACCGTCGGGACTCGAAGTTCGGACCTCGCGGTCGGAGGCACTGCAGGGCATCAGTCGATGGCCTGAGCCACCCCCACCCGGCGGGAGCGGTGAGGGGGGAGTGAAGGCCAAGCGAGCAGGAGCGGCGCTGGCAGATGGGGGGTGCTGTTCGTGCGGCGCTCCGGTCTCCGGGCCTCCCCATTCCTCATGCCGTATCAGCGGGAGAGATGGCTCAGTGCATCAACCTGATGTCACTGCAGTCCCTCTGATCGGAAGGTTTTCGATACTAGCTTGTCAGCTAGGTGGAATTCAGTCGCTGTCTGGAGGAGAATTCTAGCGGGCGTCTGCTCTGATCGGTAGTTTTCCGTGGTTCCTCCCATCAACACCAGGCGAATGACAAAAAGCAGTACCCTAACAAACGGGCCACGGACCGCGCGCGACCTTTCCTTCCTCTTCCTTGTCCTCTCCTCTCCTCTTACACACACACTTACACTAACATGCAGTACACTACCATACACGCCGGGAGACCGGTCGGGAGCTTACAGCTTGTCCCGGCCGGGACGGTGCCCCGCTGGTGGGAGACACCTGGTGGAGGGGAAAGCCCCGCTAGTCGACGGTAGGTCGGCGCCAGATCTCACCATCGAGCGGGAAAAAAGATCATCGCCACCTCCCGAGGAAAAACACGCACTACACTTACGGTACTAATGACCTAAGTGGTTGACGCGCCCGGAAACATCAATCAATCAATCATGCCGTATCAGACGCCGCGTTGCAGGAAGGGCGCCCTCTCTTTCCATTGGAATTCGCCCACCTCCACATTCGCGGAGTGCGTAATACAGCCGCTGGCTGTGACGCGATAGCGCATTCACTCGCCACGCCCTCGCGAGACAGAAAATCGCGGATTCGGGGCAGAATGTGGATTTAGAGGCAAAGCAGGAAGCTGAAATGAAGGCAGTTCATCAGCGAGTGTTTGGAAAGGCAATTTTATATTTCTTCAACACTATATAAAATGTGCAAAGAAGAGGAAAATTAAAATATAATCCATCCAATAATTCATGGGTATTGCTCCATAAATGAAAATTTTATATCAGTTTGCCAACGTTTCGGAGTTTCATTTCTCCATTCTCAGGGTTGACAATATCAACAACACGGTTAGTTGTATAAACACTAATAACACAATGCATAAACACTAATTATAATCAAGTATTCTGGAAGCACACATTACCCATCACAAATTGTGATTCTTCCAGCATATTTTTATACAATTAGTGTTTATACATTGTGTAATTAGTGTTTATACAGCTAACCGTGTTGTTGATATTGTTAGCCCTGAGGATGGAGAAATAAAACTCCGAAACGTGGCAAACTGATATAAAATGTTCATTTATGGACCAATAACCATGAACTATTGGATGGATTCTGCTACAGTCGTGAAATAAAGCAGATAAAAATATAATAAAATCTATATTGAAGGAAATTCAGAAAGATGCTTCTCCGATGAGGTCCGTACATGAAAGGTTTAGTTTTCTCAGTCACTTTTTTTTAAATTACATGCTCTCAACAATATCGTAGATATTTCTATGTAGTCATTCCACCAATAAGCAGCGTGAAGTGGAACAACATGAAGGTAAATAATGATAGTATAGCTACGTGCAGTAAAATTTCAAGAGCGGTGAAGAAATGTGCTCGGAAGCAGCGACATGGACAAATTCACAGCTCCCAAAAGAGAGAAAAACATAGGAGGGAATTTCCATACTTTTATTTTTGACAGAAGTATACTGTAATGAGATAACACTTACAGATACAGGCAGCAATTATAACCTCAGCCGCTGTCTCGAATTTACAAAAAATTCAATGCGTTAAAAACATCAACTTGGAGATTTGGAGATATATTATTTCATCCGATTCTTTTGACACCTATACCTCAGTGTGTTTATTCTCATCCACTCTTCTTTACATACTCCATTTGATTTAATTCTTTATGTAATGCTTCACAATCTGTTTTTACGGAAATATTTGAATTGGAAATTATAATATTTTAGCGTTTTGGAGCTCTTGGTTCATTTATTAGTAACGTGCTGTTGACTAATATGTCCTATTTTCATCACAAGAATAACTTAATACTGATGGCAGATAAATAAGTTTCAGACAGAATAAAATAAGTTTTAGCAAGAAGGAAGTGAGTTTGTCTTGTGACAGGTTTTAGAAATAAGACCAATCTAATAAGAAAATCACAAAAAACCCTTCAAAAATTGATAGCCTTTAACTGTTGAATACTGTCTACTCCATCTTCCAATTGGCAGAGATACAAATACTTAAGACATTTACCGCCTGTCTTGTGTTTCATTCACATTCCATTCGTTTACGGCCTCCATCTGCAAATTAGAACAGATACAGGTAGCTATACTTCGGTTTTTCTTTCTTGGCGCACGGGCTGGTGTCAATAAAATGAATATATCACAGTATTTCGCGTCGTTCTCGATTGTGCCGCTAGAAATCGCATGATCGGGACTGTATCGAGCTGCTGGCGATCATGCGACTCCTGGTGGCACAACGGAGAACGACGCGAAATATCGTGAAATATTCCATTTTATTGACTCACCCCCGTGCACTAACAAAGAAAAACTTAAGTATAAGGTTTTTACCACCTTCCTTGAGATTTTGCACAATTTTCAATTAGCTCACCGCATTCACGAGGGAGCACGAGAGTACAAGGTGCGTTCACAGTCGGTCTCTCCTCTCGCTGCAGTCGCTCTGAGACACCGGAGCGTGGCACGTGGAACGTGGGACGTCGCGCGCGGCCGCACAACGGCTTAAGCGTTTTCACGCGGCGCTGACGTCGTGACGAGCGCTCGGCGAAGTTGCCACAGCCAAGTTCCTCCCACGCGCAAACTCCCGCCGCCCCCGCCGCAAGCGCATAATCCCTTACGAGAGGCAGCGCGCGCTTGCAGCAGCTCGCCAACTCTCAGCCCGCGCCGCCCCGGCACTCCTCGCCCCTCCCCGCCCCGCGCCGCCTCGCCCCGCCCTGCCACACCCCGCTCCTTCCTACCCCGCCCCGCAACGCTCCTCCCTGCCCCGCCCCGGCCCCTCCCCGCCCCCGGCCCCTCCCCGCCCCGGCCCCTCCCCGCCCCGCTCCTCTCCACCCCGCCACGCCACGCCACGCCCCACCCCGCCCCGGCCCCGCGTCACCCGCCCCGGCCACGGCCCCGCCCCGCCCCGCCCCGGCCCCTCCCCGCCCCGGCGCCGCCCCGCGCCACCCGCCCAGGCCCGGGCCCCGCCCCGCCCCGCCCCGCCTCGTCCCTGCCCCGCCCCGCGCCGCCCCGCCCCGCCACACCCCGCTCCTCCCTACCCCGCCCCGCAACGCTCCTCCCCGCCCCGCCCCGCAACGCTCCTCCCTGCCCCGCCCCGGCCCCTCCCCGCCCCGCGCCCGCGCCGCCCCGCCCCCGCCTCGCCCCGCCCCCGCCCCGCCCCGGACCCGCCCCCGGCCCCGCCCCGGCCCCAGCTCTGCCCCCGCCCCGGCCCCGTCCCCTCCCCGCCCCGCGCTGCGCCGCCTCGTCGCTGACACGCCCCCGCCCCGCTCCTCCCCACCCCGCCCCGCCACGCCCCGCCCCGCCCCGCGCCGCGGCACCCCGCCCCGGCCCCGCCACGCACCGCCCCGCCCCGCCCCGGCCCCAGCCCTGCCCCGGCCCCGCCCCGCGCTTCCCCGCCCCGGCTCCGCCACGCGCCGCCCCGCCCCGCCCCGGCCCCGCCTCGGCCGCGCCACTCCGCCCCGGCCCCGCCCCCGCGCCGCGCCACCCCGCCCCGGCCCGGCCCCGCCCCCGCCCCGCCCCGCCCCGCCTCGGCCGCGCCTTCGCGCTGCGCCGGGACACGCGAGGGCCGAATACGCGCAAGTTCATTAGCAGTTGCCAACACCACGGAGTTCGCCATCAAATACCACCTTCGTTTTGTGCAGGAGTTTGGGCTGGGAATCTGAAAACAGGACCATTTGAAACGATGATGTAATGACGGGTATTAATCCACGGTGTGATATGACGAAACGAGGGAGTATGGTAAACTTCACACGAGTATGAAGAATGCTTAGAACCATAAATATGACTTAATATAAATTACTTACTTGGGTACCTTGCTACATAAAGATAAGTTGTTTCTGATCTTTTCGCATTCATAATTTATCTGAATATTTTAGTATCGTCTCTCCTCTACTACTGGTGATAAAAATTGAAATTTTAGCAGGCAAGGCATACCACTCGGCATGTACGGCAATGAGTTTGGAGACGAATTTTTTTCAGTCTAAGATTATTTGTACAAAAAGGGAGACCAGATATGTTAGGTGATCGTATCACGCAGGGTGAAATCGTCGCAGGAGAGTTTAAAAACGCTCTTCAATGAACGTTCCAATATCGCTCCAGTGCGCAGCTGCGCCAACTCGGCCGCTGGTGCTGCGACCACGGTTGTCTGGCCCTGTTGGAAACCAATGCACTAAATGAAATTATTTTTAATGAGATGTTGTTACCATTGAATTACTGTATTAAAAATTGTATGATGGTGTGTGTCGCTTCAATAGTATGGCAACGAAAAAGTGACTATCGTTGTAATGTCATGTCAAAAGTTGTTGATTTGTAATTCGTTTTGTTTCTGGCACGTAAGAGTGCAAGCTTATTTTTTGTCACAGTTAAAAAGGTACACTGAAATTGTCTAATGTGGTTTAATTAGTCAAAATAAATATTATTTCGAAAAGAATAGTCATTTATATAAAATAATGAGCAATCAGAAGAGAGGAGATTTCCAGCTTGTCGATTTGGTCCACTGAGTATTGAAAACCAATTAGTTTCTGGTTTAAGAAGATTGGCTGGGTATTCTTCAAGCCCAGTCAGCAGGCCACGCACCAGGCAGGCACCAGACAGACATTCAGAAAACGTTCCACCAAAAACGGTTGAAATATTTTTCTCGAAAATTTTCTTATTCACAGTCTCTACGATCCGAAACCCAGACTGCGATCGAGATATTTGGGGTGCGAAAAACAAGCAAATACCGAAAAAGTGGGTGTTTTGAATCAGAGTATAAAATAAAACTTGTTCAAAAACAAAACGTAAACCATCGTTTTAATTCAATTGTTTTCTAAATATTTTACTTACACTTCGCAGGTGGAATGCAAAAAATGGGTTACCATGACAAGAACTGAACGGTTGTAGGCCTAAACATGGTAAACCACAATTTACAAATGATAAGGGTTGTCATGAATAGTGCCTTGGAAATCTTTCGTGCATCGAAAGTTTTCGTCGCGGGATATATTTCTCAAGAGAGTGAAGCCAAGTGGTTCTTGAAACAAAGTTTTAAAAAAAATTTACTTTGTTTATTATTGGCGGTAGCATCGTCGTTGGTGCAAAGCGTGCCTCGTGTGTGTTATCATGCCCACAACCCTGCAATTTGGAATATACTATGTATTTAATTTGACAGGATCAAATAGGCTAAATATATGAACATGGCGGCCGTTTAAGATGAAGCTTCAGATATACAATAGTGTATAGTAGTGAATTTGCGGTTCAGGTGTGGAATACTGAAATAATAATGTAATATAGTAGATTTTTTTTCAGAGTGAATTGCATATACAGAGACTATATTTCAAGTGTACTAGTTAGAATTTTTTATAAAAAATGGATTCGTGTGGTGTTTTCGTTTGGAGCAACATTATAAACGAGTTGCATACGCTTTTTTTTTGTATAACAGCATTTTAAATTTATAAGAGAATGAAACTTAATTTTGCGAAACAACTTTCCTGTGATGTCTTGGGTATTTGACATCTGTGCGAGAAAACTGTGGTCGGCTGTTCTGTTTACCTCTACCTCCCCCTAATTCCCTCGTTGCGATTGGCTGAATGTGAGATGACGCAATCATTCGAGCTATAAAATCTAATACGTCATCATTTGTGCCATTAAACTCTTGATTATGAAAGATTTCTTCCAACAGAAAAGGTCGTTTATAATGCTGGAATACAAAAAATAAAATTTTGCCTAATATCAAACGTATAATAAACGCGTATAAATGCCCTCAATAGAAACCTCTAAGTAGTAAGGGGTTGAAAAATGTGCAGAGGGGCATATTCACAGTAAATGTTGAAGCTACATTTTGCGTTCGTCATTTTAAACTGAGAGTACTTCAACTTTTGAGGACAGCGAAGGTATTTGGTGGTGTTGAAGGTGGGAAGGCAGAGGGCGGTGGAGGCGGTGAGCGCGGGCGGGGGGGAGTGATGTAAAGCGGGGTGGGGGAGGGATGGACCGGAGCGGTCTTTGGTGTGTGTGTTTGTGTGTGCGTGTGTGTGGGTGTGGGTGAGTGGGCGTGGTTGTGAGGCCCTTAAGAAGATTCCGCGCCGCGTAAGCGCTCTCGCCATTCACGCCCGCTGCTGCAGAAGCGCCCGCAAGGGGGCGGGGCTGCCTTCCTCGACTGCCGCCTCGCTGACACTCAGCGCATTTCTACAGGCACTTCTTCACACAGAATTTACGAAAAAGGAACTGCACCACCTCCGCCGGAAATAACGTTTTACCTCAAGGTGGTAAACAGGTAAGTGACGTATTTTATTCAAATTAACGCCTTTTCAGAGATCGGTAAATATTATGTAAAGAATGTTGTAAGATAATTACGAAGGAAGTCCAGAAAGTATGCATTCAACGCTTGTTGAAAATAAAAAAAATGAAATATATTTTAATGAAGTTTTCAGGATAAGTGCGAAAATATGTTATTATTTCTCCACATAATCGCCGTTGAGGTCAATGCACTTTTGAAGCCTGGGCACCAGCTTTTGTGTGTACTCTCGTGGTGTACCTTTCGCTCCCCCTCTTTAAGTTAATTTTTCACAGTCTCCATGAGCTCCTCATCATTAGAAAATCGCTCTCAACCCAAGAACTTATTCAGTTTGGTGAAAAGATGGAAATCCGAGGGTGGCAGGTCCGAGCAACGAGTGGGTGAATCACAATGTCCCATCCAAACGTCGCAAGAAGGTGCTGAGTAAGCCGGGCAGTATGGAGTCTGGCGTTGTCATGGAGTGAAAAAACACGAGCCAGCATCCCGCATATTTTGTCTTTGATTTTTTGTCTCATCTTTTGTAGGGTCTCACAGTATTCAGTAGCATTTATGGTGGTTTCTTTGGGCATGACATCGATCAACAAGATATCGTTCCGGCCGAAAAAGACAGATGCCACAATTTTTTTCTGTGAAAGTTTAATTTTTTTGTGTTGGCGAATGGGTATGGCGCCACTGCGCCAGTATTACCTATTGGTAATATTCTGACAATTCATTACCTCGAATCTGCAGATTTCCGCAAGCTGGTTATGGATTCTAGCCGCCGATTCGTTGCTCAACGTGAGGGAACAAATGACAGCGAATGTCACATCAGCGGTGCGTCGAGCAAACGGGCGACGAACTGGATGATGTGATAAGCTGCTGCGCCGACATTTTGTAATGAAGTGAGGCGCTTGATGTCTTACTTATGACCGTTAAGAAACAGTCTCTACGATATGGGTGCTCATTTTGAAAAAACTATTCCCCAGTGTCCTACACAGTCCTTGTATTCTTATTTTCTGGATGTCCCTCGAATTTCCGTCTTGTATACTGTCGTTTTGGGATCTCCAACCACGCAAATTCACATTTCAAAAGGTAGCGTTTTGTCATTTGGTTTTAACCTTGTGCGGGAGTATAACATCATTGGCTATTATGATTCATTGTCCCATAATGTAAGACGTTACTTGAACAAATGTCTGTATGCCATTTAGAAATTTTCAACTAATAAAAAAACCCATTAAAACAACTAATTGGTTCAGCAAAGTAAGAAACTGATATGCTACATATTTCACTCTGAAACATATATCAAGAGGAACACAAAGAAAGCAATATGCCACGTACATTCTGTTCCTGGATTATTGTAAAGCAATAACAATGTGAACAGATCAAACTATGATGCATTTTAGTGAGCTTTGGCACCCCAGGAAACTTGATGAATTCTATTAAAAGCGTGTACCAGAATACCTAAATTTATACGAAGGTGAATGGTTGAAGAAAAGGTCAAGCTTAAATACAGATAGTGTTGTAAATTTCATTAAAAATACCACGAAATGGTTCCAACATGTAAAGAAGGTGGAACCAAATAGGCTACCAATGTTAGCTCTCTTAAATAAACAAAAGGGCTACAGAGATGGAGTAGACAGACCAATTGCAGTTCTGAGTTTCGGAATGAGCCGTTGGCTTCCAATCCTTGTAAAGGAAGATGCAGATGATAAAGAAGAAGATGAAAGATTATAAATAAAATTTGTAAAATTAGATTCATATAAAAGATAATAACAGCTCTGGAATGGTATAAAGGTTTAATTTAAGCTATGACCACGTTTATCACAAGTTTCTAAATAATAGTCTGATTTAAATGTAGTGACTCCCACATATCAGAAGCTGTAAGGAGAGAGAAATACTGCAGCCAATCGGAAGCTTTATTACAACTTACATTTTTGGTATTAGACTTCCCGATTGGTTCGACAGAATCCCCTTGTACTTTCAGCTCCTGATCTTGGGGACCTCTGTACACCATTCGCCTTTTAAGATTTGGGACTGTTGAGCTCATTGTGCGACTGGGGCTCTGGTGGCATCGTGCTTGGGGTGTTCAGTTCGAACCTCTCGAGGAGAAATCAATTTTACTCATGCAAACCACTTTTGTTCGCGGAACAGTTCTTGTTCATATTGAGTAGCTATGACAAATAATACGAGAAAGTACGTGCTGTTTTACATCACTACTTTATTAGGCTCTTTTGTCAGACGACGATGGTTACTAACACCCTGTCCTATTCTGTAAAAGAAAAAAAATAGATGGTTTAGACGTGTGTGTGCTTCAACTTTGCATACACTACAAGCATAATTACCATCTGATATTTGGAATAAAGCAGAGAATCTATTTTAACGTAGCCACAATATCTCCTTTCACACCAAGAAGTTGCACAATCCCTGTAAATCCAGCAAATCCTCGGAGAAGTAAACCGTTGGCAATCTCACACACTGAGAATAAACATTGCGCTTGGCCTCTACAAAGAGCTGCGAGGGTTTCTTTCGAAGCGAAAATAAACCGCCAACGGCGACCAGCGCGTGGGGGCTGCCTCCTTCCGAGCTGCGCGCGTCTCAAAGGACGGCGACGGATTTCGCCCTCCAAGAACGAGAGATGGCGCAAAGAGACGGACGGTTTGCGGCGCCCAAAAGCGACGACACATTGCATTCGCGTTGGCGGAGAAGGAACGGCTAGTCGACCTGCGTCCATCCATTCACGGGAGCCCAGAAAACACCTTTTGTTCTATGATGCCGAACGCTAATGGAAACAGGTGTCGCGGCGTATTCTGATAATTTCTCAGTCTACGAACAATGTACTAGTTATGCTACAAAATTGTATGCAATTTTTTGTACATAGCTCTCTCCAAATTGCACAAATTCTTTCAGATTCGTTCGTTCATTTGGTCAAGCGTCAAGCCTTGCATTTAGCAGAACATAACATAAACGCTAAATTTTTCGAAAACTAGTAGTTGCTAGAACGGCACATATTTACTAGCATTATTTCCAACATTTGAACATCTGCAATTTTGGAAATTTCAGAGAGTTCAACGAAAACGAGACCTGTTCCTCTCAAGAGTTCTTTGCTCTATCCGTGGAAAAAATAAAGAAAAGAATTTGGAGCCGTTTTGATATTTGGTAAAATACATTTCATTAACTCCCAGTACAAATTACGAGAATGCGTTACTTATTTTTTCAAAGAAATATACGTGACTATTATAATAAACATTATCTATTAGATTTTTCTTTTAAAAAAATCTATCATTAATATTAAACTTCTTTATCTTTTTGCAATTTTCGATAATACTGAAAATAATACCAGCATTAATTCCTTGGTGCCTTGTTACAGGAAAAATTAAAATAAACATAAACTCGCTTTTGTCGCAAAAAAATTACTATTTCAGAAAAAATGCGCAATTTATTTGAAAATTACCCATAATTTCCAAAAAAATGTACACGATTAATAAACAACAGATTTCATTATGGAAAAAATAACTATCTTCAAATTTCTAGTTGAAGAAAGACGCCAAAAACATTTCAACTAAGAGATTTCGATTAAAATCAGGCATATCCCATTTTTCTCCACAAATTTTCAAGAACAAAATTATATTTACAAAATTAGAACTAATTTTAAAAAATCGAAAACGCTGTCTAGGTTTCACTTAAAGTAACTCCCAAAACCAAAATATTCGTTTCAAACTTGCAGAGCCTGGAGGTAGTCGTAACGCCTCCTTTACCAAATTACCCAATGCAGCTAGAAACCATGTGGCCGTTGAGAGCTCCTCCACCAATGCTGTCGCAAAAGCTTGATTGATCTCATGGACCTGGGATCTTTGCGAGTGTTAGAAGCGTTCTTTCCAGAACGTGAAATTCCAACAAACAGTGATTGTATATTCTTTAAACCACGTATACATAAAGAAAGGTATGCAATCTTTACAAATTTCTAAACAGCAGACCACTTCCCCTATAAATAAAATTATCCTATCCTTTTTCTAATCTTCAGTCGAGTATTTCTCATACTGTCCACGGCTACCACCTTGTTTGAAAATGTCTACTGATTCTCAATGAATATTTTTAAACATTGATTTCGTACGCAAATTGACCATCGTCAAACAATCAAGAATCTCTAACGCATCATTACCAGGAACATGACGTTTAAACAGGATAACTACAACACATCAGTTTTACTGTTCATCATACTTTTTCTAAAAGAAACACATTTTACAAAGTCTTCTAATTCCCCTTCAAACTAATACACTGTTCCGTTATTCAAAAATTCTCCCAATCTTTGCATTACATAATTACTGTTAAACTCTTCTTTCTTCCTTCCCCGGTCACTCGCAGTTCCATTATTTCCGGTTACTGCACTTGGCCAGCCAGCTGCCGCGCTGGGAGGCCGGAGGGGAGCGGGGCTGTCAAGGTCGGGCGAGGAGAGGCTGTCAAGGTCGGGCGCTGCACACGCCACCAACCGAGGGAGCTGAACCCTCGTGCAAGACGAGCAGAGCAAAATTCTTAACGGAACCTCACAGCAGCGTCGGGGGTTTACACTTTGTTTTTTCTAACGTGGCCGATGGCATTAGGTCATTGCCCTAATGCAGTGGTGTCAAGGTACTGCTACTGGTGGTCCACTCTACTGGTGGCAGTGGCACGCGTCGTGGCACCGTTGCATGCCACGAGCTTCTCTGTGCAACTAGCGTCTGGAAAGGACACTAATAGTAACACCACCGTTTTAGAATGGGGTTGGCGTTGTCTCTGGTGGCGGGGTAATGAACTGCGTGGGGGGGCGATTTCGTCGTGGCACTCGTTCCACGGACTCCGGCTCGGGGCATCGAATTAATTTCTTTTGATCTGGCATTATTATTTTATTTTTTGTTGTTGTACGGGAATGGGAGTATATTCTATTATATTGGCTGGATGATCATCTAATTCTAATTATGCTTTGTTGACAACACTGTCCTAATGCCATCGGCCACGTTAGAAAAAACAAAGTGTAAACCCCCGACGCTGCTGTGAGGTTCCGTTAAGAATTTTGCTCTGCTCGTCTTGCACGAGGGTTCAGCTCCCTCGGTTGGTGGCGTGTGCAGCGCCCGACCTTGACAGCCTCTCCTCGCCCGACCTTGACAGCCCCGCTCCCCTCCGGCCTCCCAGCGCGGCAGCTGGCTGGCCAAGTGCAGTAACCGGAAATAATGGAACTGCGAGTGACCGGGGAAGGAAGAAAGAAGAGTTTAACAGTAATTATGTAATGCAAAGATTGGGAGAATTTTTGAATAACGGAACAGTGTATTAGTTTGAAGGGGAATTAGAAGATTTTGTAAAATGTGTTTCTTTTAGGAAAAGTATGATGAACAGTAATACTGATGTGTTGTAGTTATCCTCCGAGGGCAGAGTGTGCCACATTAGGGAATGTTGTCCACAAAATGGGGATTCTTTTTCGTTGTGGGGAAGAAACGGGGAGCAGAAATGGACGGGAAATGTTTGGGGAATTTTTTGAGGAAATTATTTTCATCCAGAGTCGAGATGTAAATATTATTCTCTCAATTATTATGAATAAAGAAACAATAGACGTTATTTACTCTTTTTAGGTACAATCAAAAAGAGAAAAATAACCGACTGGCATAGAGAAAGAAAAATACGAGAAACGGAAATACTACACGGCTTCGAGCAGCTCAGTAGATGATGATTGGTGGATGTGAATTTAAGGTAACAGCCAATTGACTCCAGAGACCGCTAACGTTGTTCCGTCATTTGGAGAATGTTTTTCGTTTCAAAGTTGGGGAATTTTATTTCATTGGGGAGGTTATTTGGAGAAACCGCGTAGTACTGGCGGGGAAAGGTCTCGCACCGCCCCCGGCAGCGCCAGATGGCTCTCGCGTCGTCCACACCAGAGGCGCTGGCAGATTCCTTCTCCTTCCGTGGCTCGCGAACACAACACGCTCGCACAATTCCCTGCGCTCGTGGCCGCCGCAAGCTCTCACACGCAACAGACCCCGTGCTGGATACTCCGATTGACATGGAATTTTACCAGGTTTTTCAGCACCTTACAAACCCTTACATACCAATTTTTATGTGCTATGAAGCATTGCAAGTCGTGTTTTTACGACAGTATTGAGATCTGTCATGGCCTTACGCCTGTGGAAGGGCGGAAATCGCTGCTCGCCGCTGATAGTGGCTGCGCGGGATGTGAGTAACGGCCGTAGGACCAGCGGCGGGCAGCGATTTCCGTCCTTTCACAGGCGGTAAGGTCATGAAAGATCTCAATACTAATTGTCGCAAAAACACTACTTGCAATGCTTCATAGATAGTAAAAATTGTATGTTGAGGTTTTTAAAGGTGCTGAACAAGCTGGTAAAATGGCATGTCAATCCGAATATCCAGCATGGTCAGTGTTGCGTGTTAGTTGCGATCAGTGATCTCAACATTATAACTGGATGCACAACTGCAATGCTTTGAAGTGCTGAAAATCGTGACGGTCGTGTTTCGTTAGGTTGGCTGAGGTGAACGTCTAACTACAGACTTTCCTACGGAGTTAAATGTGTTGTGTGTGTGTTGTTAATGATGCTTAAAATCGTCTCTACAAAGGAAAAGGGAATGAGTGTACAGTACTACATATTATTTGGTAACCAATGTTTTAATAACACTTTCTTACGTTTCCTTTTACACAATGATTATCATTTGCTATAAGTTGAACCACAGAAATTACTGAAAACACCAAACCAAAAACACTCCACTGCGTGAATGTTAAAAACGTCTCCAAGATATGAAAGATTGTATTGTTAAAGTATTGTAGGTAAATTACAATTTTAAATATTGCTTCCTTTACAAACTTTTATTAAGTTTTCATTAACATAAATTATAATAAATGTTTTTTAAATTTTAACGAGATGCTAATTCCTGCTATTTGGTTCCGAGATAAGAGGACAGAAAAGACTTTCACCATCATGGCGGACAGTCACGATTTTTCAGACAAGAGTTGTGTCTCCAGTCTACATTAGAGCTCACAGGTTGCGACTGGATTCTGCAGAAAGTCGCCTGAACTGAATTGTCTGATTTATGAACACCGGAAAGGATACTACAATTCCTTGCACCGCTTTCTACGCTAAACCCAGTGGGCTCTAGAGTAGACTGGAGACAACACACTGCTCAGAAATCGTGACGGACCACCGTGATGGCGAACGTCTGTTATTTATGTCCTAGTTACCTCAGAAACAAATAGCAGGAAATAGAGTTTCATTCGAATTTTAAACATTTATTCTCTTTCATATTCAATCAATATTTAATACTTTAAAATTTCAATTTATCTACAATACTTCAAATCCATTCTTTCATTTCTTGGAAACCTTTTTAACATTAACGGAGCGGAGTGTTCTTGGTTTGCGTATCTTTAATAATTTTGTTAGATCGACTTATACCAAATAATAGTCGTCAAAAACATAAAAAAAATGTTATAAAAGTAATGGCTAAATATCTCATCCAATAACATTCACATCTAGTTTACAGTCTGTTAGCGTTCTTTACAACCGATTGCTTTTGGCATTTTCTGTAACACGATTGTAAGCATCGATAATAACACACAAGACACATTTCCCTCGTACGAAAGTCTGTAGGAAGACGTTCACCGCAACCAACCTAATTAAAACGACCGTCACGATTTTCAGCACTTCAAAGCATTGCAGTTGTGCATCCAGTTATTACGTTGAGATCACTGGCTAAACCCAACACTCTTCGCATTCGCCTCTTTTCCTCGTAATGTTACAACGTTCAACACGCGCGGGCTATATTTCATCTGCAAATCACGTCCTGACAATTACACGGAATGTTCACGTCTAACGGCTTCCACGTGCTGCCTCGTCGTTTCCAACAAGAAAAGCTCCGTTCGCCTCGGCGTTTCAAAGGAGAAGACTTCGTTTACGACGGCGTTTCAAACAAGATGGGGGTCGCCTCGACGTGCCAAAGTATTTATGTGGTCGACTTTTCACGGCCTCCTTGATTGTCGCCGACTGTTCCGGGAACAGTATCATTGACCATACCTTCCACTGCCAATCTGACGCCAGTGTTTCGGCCTCCAGCCCATACAGCGCTCTTCAATTTTCGAAATTGTCTCTTTCCATTCTTCTACACTTTTTTATATCAGCAACACCTGCCTTGCCACATTCTTCATTAAAATCAACATTGTGACAGAAACAAACTCTCGTATCATTGGATGCTATAAATTCCGTCTACCCTGTTTTTTTAGCTACTTCAATTGCTTCTGCTTGAGTCATCGACCCAGATATTGCCACCCCTTTACGTCTAGCGCTCATAAACCATTCCAAATGATCGCGTTAATTTCCTCATAGGAAGTTATTTTAATTAGCTGTTTGTAACTTTCCGAAATTTGTTTTAACCTCTTATTCTTGGTATTGTCTTTGTTGCTAAGGTGTCATACAGTTGAGTTTCCCAAACTTCAAATTTATGTATGAAAATTTTGAAAGAAAATGTTTCATTGTGTTCTTTAATTAGTTTAATTCCCACCGAGAGTTAACGTTTTCAATTTGCCGCCTGACATCATAAACACTTAATTAACACAACGCCTGCAACTCGTAGAACTGAACCACAGTAAACGTTTTAAACGTTTCCAACCACTGAACCGAAATCTCGCATTACAATAACTGTGGACATCTCTCCTTCCCTCACGTGGGCTTGTGAATGTCTGTGCTATTACTAATAAACAGTGGCTATTGCACGAGTACAGAGGGAAATACGATGTTTGCACTAGGGTAGATGGTAAAGCATGGACAAGCATAGTTCTGAATGTCTCATGGGGCGATATCGCCGTAAGTACAAGACAATGTTTAATTTTAAAACAATTTTGACTTTATGCCTTATCCAGAATTTTTCATATCTTTGAATTAAAATTTCCTTTCCGTTTCCGCGTTGGGCAAGTTTCCAGATTATGGAGTGCACTTTGCGTCAGAAAGTAGTCCTTTTAGAGATTTTTCCACCGCAAGTAGATTCTCGACTTATCCAGGTTCCGCCTTAGACAGGTTTTACTGCATTAACCAAAAGGGCCAACTCGCTTCCCAAAGTATACATAATTTCGTTACTTCGCTACAAGTTTCCTGTCCCTATACTAGGGTTTATAAAAATTGCAGACTTTGAACATACAAAACAAGGTCAATGTCACGTGACGATCTCTATTCGACTCGTTGAAATTTAGTACGCGCAATGGTCTCTTAGCGTTCGCGTCACGAAATTCCAAGCTCCAAGGTTGCTTAAAATTGCAGGAAACATCTAGAACTGTAGGTTGTAGAGACGACTTTTCTAGCAACACGAGATCAAAGAAGGGTGGTAAATTCAATAATCAAAGAAAATTTACTAATCTAAATAAACCTTTAGATACCTTATTGTATTCGACAAAATATCAAAACCAACTGATCAAGTTTTGTGAAAATTGTAACATCTTTAATGACATACGATGATATTGTATAATTAAGTTATGTATTACATATAATATATGATGCCATACAATGTTGCTATTAGGTGTGGCTATTAGGTAAAACTCATTAACACCACTTTTACGTTATTCGAGAAAACCAGACTTTAAATTTGATAATGCTGATTTGGGATATAGAAATAATGCTTCGTTCTGCGATTCTTTTTTTAAGGGTTAAGGAATATCTGAAAAAATACTAGTTTTAAGCAATATTTGCCTATCCGCCCGCGGTAAACGTGTAAATTGACTGGAGTGTGTTGGATGAGTTTTACCTAACAGCCACAGATATATAACACTTTTGTTAATATAATTATGGATAAAATTATAATTGTACAACCACTGTAGTCGCTAACAACCTTAGTCGTTGATGCGACTAAAAATAAAGAAATAAAAAAAAAGGATAGCGGTAAAAAGGCGGGTTTCCTACCTACGTCCTTTTGTCTGGAATAATTGGGTGCCGTATCCTATCGTCTTTCGTGTCTTCGTTCAGTGAGGGCGAGGGTGTGTGAGTGTGCGCGAGGGCGTCTTTGTGCTCCGTGCCGTTCTGCTGAGCTCGTGCCCCGCGCCCGTCTTAGGCGCTCAGTCTTTTCATTCTCGGCGAGACGCTTTTAGAGCATTTCAATGGCCACGAGCCACACCGATTCATAAATGACGCGCAACGCATTCACGCAACCATTATTTGCGGGAAACAAACTCTCGGTCGGGTGACTCCAGCAGAAATTGTCTGACGGTATTCGAACCACACACAGTATATTTTGAATATGTTCTTTTCACCTAGTATGTGTTGCGTCGATGTAATTTTGTAAATAAATATTCTGTAAAAAACATTCATTTTTTGAAGCTACAATCTTATACTGCGATTTTCGTAGCTTTGCCCCTGACAGGAATCAGCTGTTCCGCTGCCATCCAATCAGGAGCTTATATTTCGCGACAGTGACGTTCAAGCTTCTGATGGATGAAACCGTGAACAGCTGGGGCAAAGTTACGAAAATCGCAGTATACAGTCGCGAAATTTAACAGCGATCGCTTGTAAACATTTCATCCGCTGTCTGACTAATATTTCTGTCTCCTTGACAGCTGGTGAGTGATAGAGAAGTGGGAGTTCCAATTGGAGGCTTCGTATTGTGATGACAGAGTAGCCGATACTTATTAAGAAAAAATGAAATCTACTGGCGCGAAGCAACTGTCAATTGAAGGGCGCCTTTGCTTCCTTGGTCATGCGTCGTGTGAGCGGTTCTGTATCGTCCACTGCTCTGAGCTCTTTTCGCGAATTGTTTCTTGCTCCATCTGCTGCTGCTGCTGCTGCTGCTGTTGTGGTCTGATGCATGAACGCTACAGGACGGAGTAAGTGGCAACATCGCTCTACCCAACCCCAGATGTCAAGTAGACAGCAAATTTAAAAATAAATTAGTTTCTAAGATGTTGATGTGTGAATTAAAAATATGTTTAATATTATTAAATTACTAGTGTGTTATGTAAAGTAAGTTGTATTATTATTATTATTATTATTATTAATATTATAATCATCATCATCATTATTATTAGTTATGTTCAGTGACGTGCAGTGCAGTGTGCTGGTGTTGTGAAGTTGAGGAAAAAGAGTGTGTAAGAAGACATTACAGCTCAGTGATTAACAGTGCGGTGAAGTGGAGTGCTAAGAAATCTCGCAAGGTAAAATGTTCATATTAATTTGTAAAGCTTGTAAATTTTGTAAAGTTGTTATGTAATGTAATGTTAAATTAGTGTATTCCGCCACCAAGTCCTCGAACTTAATTGCAGAATCAGTAATAATAAATCTAAATCTAATCTGATTATTCTGTTAATAATTCGGCCTTCCATCGTATTCCGCCTCACTTGACATTTCGCAGGCGCGAAATGTTTGAAGGGCGTCAATGTCTATGGCCTGATTAAAATGAGTTGGTGACGGACAGTTGTACTTCTGACGGTGTTGCGTCATACAATATGACAATTTGGTTTGGTTACTTTTCTAAGTTTTTTTTCAAGTGTTTATCTTCGTGTCCCGAGATCACGTGCTCAGTGATAAGTAGAGAGTGGATTTCTATGATTTTGCATATTTTTCTCTATTGCTTCAGGGCATAGCTAAGAGTAATTTCTTGACATTTGGTTAGAATTGGTTGCTTTGTGGACTAATTTGTTAGTACATATTTGATCGATTTTTCCTGTTGGGGGCATATTCGTGTAATTACGGGAGGATATTTTTCACTTTTCGTTAATAAAGAGAAAAGTTTCATGTTTTCATAGAATATATTTGTTAGCATTCATTGATTAGAAAAGCTTGTCACAATTTTATTTTTTCTTTGCTCTAGATGATAAAATACTTGTGAAAATGTAGGTTATTTCTTGATATATTTTTTTTAAATTAGGCAGAAAAAATGAAAGAAAATCGACAATGTAGGAGCTTAACAAACGTGTATATGTACTTCAATTATTTCTCCCGAGAAGTAAGTTAGGTTATATAATCTTTGCAATTTTTTTACTCATTCCAAACATGCTTTTCCTGAATTTTATCAAGAAAGATTTATGCAGAAAATGAAATATTGTTAATTTTAATTGCACATTGAAGTGCATATTTCAGAATTTTTACGTCATAAATGCACATTTTAAAAATCATATTTCAAGATTTTTCAGGACATAAAAATCCGCTCCCTAGTGATAAGCAACCTGTCAACATCGCTCCTTTCCGCGCGCAACTGTTAATCATCTACTTCTTTTAATCGGACTTTAGTGTCCACGGTTTTGTGTGCCCTGCAACTCGAGCCATCGCAGCCACTGCTCCTCCACAACAGCGGCACAACTCATCCATAATCCTCTGAGATGCGAGGAGGCAAACGGGGATCAAATAAAGCGCCGAGAAGGATTTAGCTGCAAAATGGCGAGCAAGACGTCATGCTCCCGTCGGAAAGGAATGGACGTACACCAGAAAATCCTTGGGACACGTCAGCGCTGCAAGGCTTTAGAAAGAAATCATTTCTGAATGGAGGTTGAGTCAACGCGTATGTGCTCTTTGTGCGCTTGCCTGTTGCGCTTTCTTTCTAATTACGTGTTGGCTAACGAGGTGAAACGAAGACTAAACAGCCGTATTAAAAATAAAATTTTTATCACTTTTTAGTACACTACTCACGATGCATAAAGAAGTATGAAACACTGCAGCACAAATTGGCATTTTTTTCGACCGAAAATATCGTTTTGTGGGTCTCTGACACTAAATAAAGTTGAAAAGTCTTACTCCATCCGGCTTGTCCGTCCTAGATACTGAAACTAAAGATGCTACAGCTCGTACTTCCTCGTATTATTTCTAAAGACAAGTACACACATATAGACGTGTTGGGAAACGTGTCTGAGCTCACTAGGCTCACCAGACATGTTTTTAGAAAATAGTGAACAGGAAGAAGGGGATCTTTGAATAATAATGATACATTCTCTTCATTTTTTAAAACATAGCCAAGTGTGAAGTTGATCTTTGCATTTGCATGAAGTGGAATAAATCTTTTATACATTAATTCAAATCTTCAAATAAAATTCTCTGTGTGCATTAGGGCCAGCACTCATCAGGAGTTCATATTCATGAAAGGCATTTATGAAGCATACTTTTAGCGTACGTTTGCAGCGCTGTGCACCTGAACAAAGACACATCATAAGTAGTTACCAAACCAAGACAACTGCAATAGCCAGGATTGGCATCAGAGTAAAGACAGCTCAAATCGAGATTAAAAGTTTGCCATTGTAAACACAAAACCTCTCCTATCACTTGTTCGCTGATACAATAAGTTTTTTTCCGTTTTTGGAAAAGATTTGTTTACAAGCTCACTATTCACATTTTTAATTAGTGAATAAAAAATGAACAGTTCTCTCAAATAGTGAACCCTGGCGACCGAAGAGCTCGCACGAGCTACCTGCCCGCCTGGGAAGCCGGGTGGTCCTGCCAGCACATGCGCTAGGCGAGCACGCTGTCGTCGCCCTCCAGCTCCCTAGTTATGGCTCAGCCCGGCACAGCACGGCCCGGTCGAGAATAGGAGCTCCACTCGGAACGTCACGGCTCAGTTTGCAGTGCTGCCCACCTTCTTCCTTTACAATTCGGACTTCTCAGTTTTCGCTCTCTCTTTCTAACGACCTCTGCGTACCGTGCACCTTCTCGTTACTTAATAATTTCTACAATTATTAATTATTTCTTTAGAATTTTTGGAAAACCTTGCGTCGTTTCTCATTGCTATCTAGTCCAAGACGCGCTTTTACGCTGAGTTTTCTGTCGATGACGTTGACAGAACCCTCCTCTCCCCGCACTCCCGCAGTGGAGTCAAAAGGAAAAGTGCGCATTTAGTAACGTCCCCTGACGCTGCCCTTCTTTACCTCCCAAATCTATAAGTGTTTCCACGTAAGAAAAGACCCTAAAAATTCAACATGGCGGAGATTCGGCACAGCCAATCTCATGAAAATGAAACGCAAAAGATACCGACGCGGCTTGTTTAAATGAACGTAGTGTCCTTCAGAAATGCAGATGTGAAATGAAATGCTAATGCCTGACGCCGCTCTCATTCCCCTCAAAATCTAGAAAGAGATGTACACGGTGAAGCGGGCACCGCAAGCACAGGGCGTGCTTGAAGTATCACGAAGAATGGTCAGGTAAATGCTGGAACGTTTTTTCTTTCACTTTGTGAACCCAGGGGCAAGACATACCTAAGTTGTATTTTATTTAATTTACTAAATGTACTGTTCAAATTTTAACTATACATTTATGTATTACGTGGTTAGGCGGAAGAGCGGGGCTGATGGCCCGAGTCTCGCCACATAAATGAAGTCACTATTTTTATTCAAATGGTGAATTCATTCGAGCATGTGCTTGCCTGAGGTTTTCTGTAAAACAACCGAGATGAGAATTTTGTTCAGATATACTTCACTATTTATTACTTTAAAATGTTTGTTTCCTTTTTAAATTCTGCCTTGTGTAAACATTTTTGCTAAGGTGCAGGAATATATTTCAATGGCTAAATCTTTACTTGCTTTTGTTTTGTGTTGTATTCGTATTTAATTAAATTGTACTGTTTGTTAAATATACAAATAATGTGGATGTGAAAAAATATCGCATATGGGCGGAGATCTTTCAACACACAAGAGTATTCGATAAACTTCCTAACATTAAGGCAGAAGGCTCATGCAATTATTGCACTCTTACAAGCGAGATTACGAAAACAATATTCCTGCGATTCAAAATATTTAATTTTACTCTCAATTGGCCGTTTCTCAATAGGCAGAAAAAAGCAACAAGATATTACGGAACTAACCGTCATGTCTTAAGAGAGTAATGAAGATTACCAACAGAGAAACCTATTCGCTGTAGTAGCAGTGTCGACAGACGATCAAACGTATATCTCAGTACCAATCTTTGAAAATCCTGGTACTTTGACTAAAGTTCCTAGTACCAGCAAAATTTGATTTAAATTCTGAAGTTGTTCATGTTATAACACTATAATTCTTTTAACGAGCGTTGGAAGTTAGTGAAACGTTACTCGAAATCGATTCAGTTTATATCCGTAAACTAAATGGAAGGCTCGTTCTATCCTTTTCTACTATAGCATGTTCTAGAAAAGTACCATCCAACGACACCTTTAATTTTTTACGGCAGTTTTTTCCCCAATATCATAGTTATTTGTAATATTAATATTAGTTTTAATTGATTGAATATAAAAAATTCAATACGAATCTCAAATGGTACATCTTCAATTACCGTACCCATAAAATCCTGGTATTTAAACGTGTCAGTATGTCTTCATCCCGGTACACGTTATCTTCATTAAAATACTGGGTACGTGTGGCAACACTGCGCAGTAGATTCGTCCTCCCCCGAGGCGCCGGCGTGTGGCGCTGCCTGGCGATGCCAGAGGCGAAGTCCCCTGGCGCCCGGGAGCAGAACCTGGCTCGGCGGTGACGGCGGCGCCCCACACAGCCTCGGAGCAGACGCGACAACGCTGGCAGTGGAAGGGGACGCGCTTTTCGTGGGCGTAGCACACGCTGTGGCCCAGTTCTCTTTGGACTGTGCCTAATAAAAAATAGAATCATGTATTATGTTCACAAAATCACATCAATTTTTCAAAATAGTCTCTCCCTGAATCAATGCACAGTTGAAATTGTTTTAAAAGCTTTTTTTCAATAGCCCCAGTAGTCCTGTCTTGGAATTGCCTTTTGTACAACTTTCTTGATGTTCTTAACGACGGCGTAACGGTGTCCTTCCATTCCCAACTTCATTTTTCTGAACAACCAGATATCGGCTGGGGCCAAATCCGACGAATATGAAGACACAAAACGATATAAAATAAATTTAAAAACTAAAATGAATTTGTTTTGCAATGTAGAAACAAATTCATTGAATTAATGAAACAACTAGTTTCATTAATTAAAGTGCCCAATTAAAAAACCAATATTTCGTAAAGAGAAAAGAACATGCTTTTCTACTAAATGATTGAGTATTTGTAACTCTACATGATTAAGTATTTGTAACTCTTAAAATAAAAGATTGATGTAGGTAATTTCATACATGAATAATTGAATTTCATGTTGCAAGCAAATCATTCTACTTAGAAGTACTACTTTTATACGAAGCTAAAAAGTAGAGAGCTAGGAAGTCTTTTGACTTAATGTATACAGCAAAAGTGCAGCATCTTCCTCCGAAAACGTAGCGAAGGAAAGCAGAGTAATCTACCCTTTCGGCATTCGCCGAGCAGCGAGCTACTGCTCGCCGAAACCCGAACAGCTGATGTGTTCTGAGAATGTTCGCTCCCTTTGATGTGCCCGAAAGACAGACACGCGGTGGGAAGGGCGAGCGCCGAATGTTCGTCACTCGGCAAATAGCAAGCGATCCATCCACACTACTACTAGCGGGTGCTCACCACTCTCCAAGAAACGAATGTGTAGAGCCCCCTGTCTAAATGAATGAAAATGATGAAAAATCGAATTTTTGATTTTCGCAATTCTGAAAGCCTCATTTATTACACTTTCTTGTGAAATTCGTTTTTCTCTATCTGCGATATTTTCGGAGATGTAATAAAAGGTTTTCAAAATGGAGTCGCTGCCACGCCCCCTTGAAACATTTTTTTGACGCAAGCACGTGAAATTAAAAAGTAAAAACTAGACATTCAACTGAAAATAGCACAGAAGAAAAGCATGAGAAGGTACTTCTGAAGAAGGACAAGTGGGAAGACAAAGTGGAAGGGGAAGGTGTAACTTATGTTGCAGGGGCACTACAGGGATGCAACCTTAATTATTGCTCCTGAAAAGTTCATTGTTCTTGCGTATGGCTTAACGAAATGCATCGTAACTCGGGAACTAAGATATTGAAATGACCCTTTCTGTATTTTACAGGTTATTTTTCAGGTTGTTATGTGAACTACATGTAATATTTTACTACACAATAGTTTAAGAGATCCAATCAAAAGAAAGTAATATGAAATAAATCCAAAATTATTTTTTAAAATTTTGAATTTTTTTCAACCATTAAAATTACTTCTCAAAAAACATTAAGGTTTACATAATGCAGCAGTAACTGCTTTCTATTCTGGAAAACGAATTATTTGTGGGTAATTGTATCACAAGCGTGTCACAATTGTACCACAAGTGAAACACTGTAAAAACTCGTATAACTCAAAATGTAATTTTCATTAAAAAAATGGATGTTTTTTAAGGTTTCCTGCATGTTTATCCACATTAGTCATAAAATTAAGAGCTGAAACTAGATTATTAGGAAATGTTTGCTTTGAGAAGGCATATATCTTATACAAGTGAATCGAGACATCTGATTGGATGTGTCAGAAGAGAGTTTGAGTTACGACCGCCATGAAGTTGCACTTCATATTTATGTTGTGAACAGACGCCAATCTACGCCGTTAAGAAGCGCGCGCCCGAAAGGCAGCTAAAGCCCTTCCCGCCTTCATATGTCGGATTTGCGGGGGTGGGGTGGGGTGGGCGTGGGGGTGGAAGCTCGCAGCGCTGGGACGCGCGGAACAGCGCGCCTGATAAAGGCGCAGCCCTCAAAGAGGGAGGGTGGGGGGAGGGGCGGCGGCGCGGAACGAGCGGGAAGTGCCGGGAGGGGCGGGGAGGGAGAAGGAGAGGGGTGGGTGGCGAGGGCGGGGACGTTAAGGGCGAGCTGTCAGCGGCAGAGCGAGGGCGAGGGCGAGGGCGAGGGCGAGGGCGAGGGCGAGGGCGAGGACGAGGACGATCGAGGCGACGGGGCTGGGCGGGACGGGCCTGCACGTTACAAGGGAGGATGTGATGGAAAGAACATGGGACGGGAAGGGCGTGACAGAAAATACGTGATGGGGAGGGACTTGACGACGAAGGGAGTTTTTTTTATTAAATTATTTTTATTGCTCAAATGGTGAGTACCTGGTTCAGTAACTCTTTTTTCTGTATGTATTTGGAATAACTTTTAGTTAACCTTAATTATCTAAAATTAATTGTATCTAAACTACACCATTGTTTTAGGATACTCATTGAGTACCTACGCTTCGTTAACATCCGAAAATTACGTAGAAGATAGCGGCGGAGGCAGACGTGTAGAGGAAGAAGTTGGGGGGGGTGAGAGGTTGCGGGTGACATAATGAGGAGAGACAAGGGAAGAAAGGCGTTGGCTTTACGATGGAGGATGAAGGGGGGAGGGACGGTGAGGGAGTGGACGATCAAGGTGCGGGGCGAGGAGGGATATGACGGGACGGATGGAACTGGAAGGACGGGGCAGGAGAGATGTGACGGGGAGGGACTTGGCGAGGAAGGACGTGACGCAGAGGGTCGTGGGGATGGTGGCGAGGGGGAGTGAAAGGTGATGGGGACACATGATCAGGAGACACAAGAGGAGAAAGGCGTTAGTGTCGTGGATGGAGGGGGAGGGACGGTGGGGGAGGGCCGTGTGTACGGGCGTGAGGGGATAGTACATGATGGAACTGGAAGGACAAGGCAGGAGAGACTTGGCGGGGAGGGACTTGGCGAGTTCGACAGAGATTGTTCTGTCCATCACTCTCTTAGCTTTGGTATTTTCGTATATTCTCCTCAACAGTGCACGAGATGGCCAGGAAGGACGAGTCGTCGAGGGTGGTGCCGGAGACCGCCGTGTGGAGAGGGTGAGAGGTGACGTGAGAAGACGCCAGGGAGGAAAGGCCTTCGCGAGGCTGTAAATCCGCGCCGGATGAGCTGTCCGCCGCTGAGTAACGACGGGCGACGCTTCGATCCACGCGGGCGACAGCCGCCGGTGCTGGAGCTGCTCGCGGCGCCTGCAGTCACAGCCGCCCTCTCCGCGCGGCGGAGCTACACATTCCTCAGCTGCAAGTGGCTCCCCCGGCGGATCAACGTTGCAACTAGTGGGGCTACGACAGCACCGACGTTCTCGCATTATACTGCGATTTTTTTTCTAACTTGCCCCTGAAGGCCTGCCTTCAGAATGGAATACGTTACGGCATTTCGCGACGTTCCCAGTCGTGCCGCCAGGTATCGCGACCGGATCAAGCAGTGCTTGCGATCATGCGACTTCTAGCGGCAAAACGGAAAAAGACGCGATATGCCGTATGATATTCCATCGTCGCCATAGGAGCTTGAGGGGCAGACTTAGAAAACTCGCACAATACTAACGGTCACGTAATATTATAATAGGTAATGCAATTTTCACACTATTTCTCACCCGTCAAATGGAAAACGCATAACAAATCGTAGCACATGAGGTGCGGAAACCAATTATCTAGATAATAATACATGAACACAAATTTGACCATTCAAAATTGCAATCCATATGAGGAAATCGCCCAACAAGGAGAAGTTCAAAATGAGAATTCTCTCAATTTCAAAGTGCCGTATCATGGTTTTGCCATTGACTTATTGCGTCACTTGGGGAACAATAGCAACAGAAGCGCTGGAAATCCAAATTTTCAAGATTTGCAAAAATCACTAAAACTACCCACATACTTAAAAATGTATATGGTACTATTTAAAGATTTAATTTTGAAGAACAGATTTTATTATCAAAAAATGTCCACTATCGATATATTTTAATTACAATATTTTTCTTCGGAGAATTTTTTTCCAATCTTAGAAAATTCAGAGTTTATCTAAAAACTGTATCTGTGCCATTTTTATCAGCATACGTTGAATTAATCGACAGAAAATTAAACAAAACTTAGAGCCGGTTTTCAGAAAATATTTTTTTAAATTGTGTATAATTCACGCAAACTTACACGGGAACTACCTATATATTTTTAGAAAAAATTCTGCACGGACTTTATTTAAATAGCTGTGCTTAAAGAAACTTTTTCATGAAAAAATCCTCATTTCCAAGCATTTTAATTTGGGGCAGAGCTTCAATTGTTTTCTGAGGTGTTTGAATTTTTGTGTATATTAGCTCATTAGAACTATGTTAAGTGTTTCTCTTTGTACAGCTCTGATTTTTGGTAAAATGAAAGTTGGAGCAGTTTATTCTTAGAACTTTCCTTACCCTTGAATTTTGAATGCACTTTCGTTGACTTCCAATTACTAAAGTCGTATATTGCAGGTAAAGGAAGCAGCGCCCACAATTTTGGGAAATGCACAAGAGCCTGGAGTTGGGGAATAGAGCACTTCATTAGCCTAAACTATCCTTTCATTTTGAATATTGCTCGCGGAGTTTGGTTGTTTAGCTTTAGACGCTGCCAGCGAGGGAGAGGGCGGTGGACAGGGGTGGCCAGGCAGCGGCGGCCGTCGGGGAGCATCATCGACGAGCGGGGTCACCCCCCTCTCTCTATCTCTGTCAATTTCCCTATCTCTCAATCTCCCTATCTCTTTTTATTATCTATCTCCCTCTCCCTCTCTATCTCTTTTTATTATCTATCTCCCTCTCTATCTCTTTTTATTATCTCTCTATCTCCCTCTCTATCTCTTTTTATTATCTATCTCCCTCTCTATCTCTTTTTATTATCTCTCTATCTCCCTCTCTCTCAATCTCCCTCTCTGTCTCTTTTTATTATCTATCTCCCTCTCTCTCAATATCTCTCTCTATCTCTTTTTATTATCTATCTCCCTCTCTGTCTCTTTTTATTATCTCTCTATCTCTCTCCCCATCTCTTTCTTATATCTCTCCCCATCTCTTTCTTATCTCTCTCCATCTCTCTCTCTCCATCTCTCCCTCTCCATCTCTCCGCCGCCAGGGCCCCCCCGGGGCAGAGGGACTGCAAGATTCCCCTCCGACTGAGTAAATAGAAGGTCGCCCTGAGCGGAGACAGTTGCTGGTTTCTGGCGACCGGAGTGTGAGTGATGCGACGAGTTGGCGACGGACGGCGCTTTGCACTTGGGGGCGACGGCTGGTGGCGTTGGTGGCTGCGACTAGACATGGCCTGACTGTCTAGATGAAGACAGGAATTGGTACGATTGTGGATGACTGTAAATTATGAATTGGACAATAGAGCTTGTATTTTTGAATGTTGCAGTTTACATTTGTATTTGTTACCACAACACATGAAATTTGTTTTCGACATTTTGAAGTAATGTTGAGAGAAATGGTGAGATAAATATACATAAAATAGTTTCTTAAACTCGGCTTATTATTTTCCCTTTAAGGTGAGACGGAAGGCCAATTTTTAAAAAAAAAATGGAATTTTCCTTTTTTGAATAATTAAATAATATGTTCTTTTATGAACATTTCTAGACCAAATTCATTGATGTATTCCGTCTGTAAGTGTAGGAAATTTATTTTTAAAGATTCCACTGACAACTGTCAGACTGCAATATTACTGTACTTCCGCGCATACAACGTCTTATATCTCTTGTTATAATTTTGTCAGAAAGGTAGTTTTTGTTTACTTTTTAAAGGAATTTTGTCTGCAGGTGCTGACAGAACAGTCTGTGCGATAGTCCAATTTTTGTAAATGCATTTATTTAGTTAACTTTTCCGCACGCCTGACTTGATGTTTTTGTTGTATAGTAAAGTTCAATTTATTAACAATTATGATGTGTTATAGTCTACAAAATTAAAATAAATGTCTCCTATGATCTACAATGGCGAAATGTAAAGGAATCTTTAAACAACACATTTTCAAAGAAAATCAGCATATCAGATCAAATCCTTTGCAGCACGAAAATAATGATAACATGAGTCCGAATGCATGTGAAACTCTTCCTAGTGAGTCTAAAAGGAAAAAAACGTAGTGTAAATACCGAAGTTGAAAATAATACAAGTGAAGACATAACTTTTCAGAAGATGGCTACATGGCAAAATATAGAATGTGAGGCATTCAAGAACACCGTTTGTATAAGAATACCAAAATATATTTTTGTTGGTATCAGAACTTTACAATTAGGGAGTGTCTGAATCTGTTGTAATAAATAATGATAGAAATTGTGCCGTATGAGAAGTTATGAAAAACTTATGTGTGTCACGTGGAAAAACCCATGCTGATATTTGTAGAGAACTTGACAGATTACGCATTGCGAAGGCAAAATATGATGACCAACAAATGCCAAAGGAGGCAAGAAAGAAGAAAAGAAAAACTCAGGCTGATCTAAAAGATAGTGAAGACTGTTATTATGATGTAGGCTGCCTGTAGTTAGTCTCTAGTGAAAAATATTCTAGGTTTTCCTAACATATGCTTCTCTGAAAACTTTGAGTGCCATTTTCTTAGAAGTTAAAATTTTGAAATGTTTGCCCCATTATCTCCGAAACTATAAAAGATATCTGCATGAAATTTTACTGATGATATACCACGTTATACCAAGAATGTGGATCCTCAATCGTGATTATTACTTCTCTAGTCCATGTGTTAGGATTTTTTTTGCACATTTTCTTGAGGAAAAAATTAGTTTCTTGGAAAAAAATTAATAAATCGCTTCAGAAAAGAGATAACAACTTAACTGAGGATCAGTAATCTCTTCATATATCTCTTAATAAGTAGTGCAAAATCCATTAACATTTATTCAGTAGTTTTTGAGAAAATGGGTCACAAAGTTGCTCGTTTTAACATTGATGGGATAGAGCCTACCGTCTCACCTTAAATATTTTGCTCCTATATAGCAACATTTTCTTCATAATACGACTTAGCATCTGTCATTGAAAAACTATAATTTAAAAAATGATGTTCAAATGTTTGGAATATATACTTCTCCTTGACTTCAGATATTTTTATACATCTATTCCTCAGTACGAGATCTTTAATTTTTGCACGGCACATTTTCGAAAGTATTATTGGAAGTATTATTACTTTGCGTAACTTCCAGTTGTATTGCGCCAAAGTTCAAACTTTTTCTAACCGACTCCCCTAATATTAAAGTAAGAGATTTATCTCTTTGGGCAATACAGAGTGCGGGCAAATTGGTCGCTGAATAGGTAGGAATTGTCGCGCGCCCAAACGTTCATTTGGCCCCCGCGCTCAGACGTTGCCACATCCGCTGCACACAACGTATCATAGAGAAGATGCTCAGAGCGGTCTCCATCAATTGGAAAGAACCGTAAGCACTTCCAGAAAGTATTTGGATTTACTCTTCGAAGCGGAAAATGCGGCTATTTTCTTCCTAAAACTAAGCGTGTAAATCGGGACTAAAACACGGGTGTACACATGTGTACAAAGGGTGTACAACAGGTGTACAACGCTGGATGGGGTGTACACGGGTGAACAGTGCCGAAAGGGGTGTACACGGATATACAACGCCGGATGGGGTGAACAAGGATGTATAATGGGTGTACAAAGCCGGATGGGGTGTACACGAATGTACAACGGGTGTACAATGCCCGATGGGGTGTAGACGGATGTACAACGCCTTTTCCCCAAACGAAAACGTTACAAGGATTAGATCAAATATTGATACATTGAAATATCCAGGCGCGTGAACTGCAATGCTCATTAGCAGGAGGTGTTCTGCTTGTTCTATACGGAGCAGTGGCGAAGTTTCTCCCACGCTAAAGCGAGTGATCACGTCGACTTGCGAAGATTTCTCTCTCCAGATGCCCCTCAACCTGGAACACCCGACGAGTGTGATAAGAGTACGGGTGGGAGGGATGAGGGTGACGAAGGAAACATCGCGGTTTGTGGTTGGTCATCCTCGGGTCAGTTTATATTCTTGTGTACACTGCGGAAGGTTGTTGTTGAGTTCACTATGTGTCCTCGAGTGTTTTACCGTTAAAACTGCCAGATAACAAAATGGGACAATTAGTTCTCTCATTAAGGTGAGTGTCTCATTGAAATATATTATTTGTGTTTTATATGTTTTATCATTTATTATCTAATTTTATTATTTTAATATTTCAACAAGTTTTGAAGAACTATTTACTTTTAGGTAGTCTACTTAGTTGATACTAAGATTCATTTTTACTCCATTGACATGAAACATTTTAATTCAATTGTATAACCTTTTAATTAAGTGATTATGTGATATAGTTTGTTAACTAACCAATTTGACATGGTGAATAATATTGATTTCTGTATCCCGTAATTTAAAAGCCTGATGATGTAACTAAACACGTTACGAAACGTTGTGTTCTGTAGGTAAATGGTGAACAATAAAGGATTTTCTTCAATAAAATTGGATAAGTTTATTAAGAACCATATGCTGACAATCAGGAACAATTTTTTAATTGGTCTACAAGTTTTATTGAGGTCCTTTTCTTAGAGTACCACTCAGGCATTCGTCAGATGCTGAATGGACAAACCAAACCATGGAAAACCCATGAATCAGAGCACCAGGCCGCTTGAATTCTCCTTCGGACAACGGCTTCCTTCGAGCCGGCTTTACACCGGGCATTAAACATTTTGCCACCGTCCCTACTAGGGCCTCCCGACCAGAGGCACTGCAGGGGCAACAGGTGCGCCCTGGGGGACCTCAGCCGGCAGCAGGTCGTGTGTTCTGAGGCCGTAAACCGCGTCTGAATTATTCGATCGTCGCTGCTTCAATATTCATGAAAGGTGGAGTGGCATGTGTGTGGCTTGGTAAAGAAAGTCTCTCAGCTCTAAAGAAAATTTCCCCTTCCTTAAGCGCCCTCAGGACCCTGTCATCGGGGTCGTCTCCTCTCGAATCCGCGCTATACAGCGATTTCTCTAACTTTGCCCCTCAAGGCCACTCAAATCCCATCTGCGTGAGGGAATATGTCACGGCATTTCGCGTCTTTCTCGGTCTTGCCGGTAGAAGTCGCATGATCGCAAGCACTGCTTGATACGGTCGCGATCATGCGAAATCTAGCGGAACGACTGAGAAAGATGCGAAATCCCGTGACATATTCCATCGCAAAGATGGGATTTGAGTGGTCTTAAGGGGAAAAGTTAGAAAAATCGCAGTACAGGTGGCGCTGCCCCCAGCCGGCGATGGTTCGTCTCATCGAGAAAGCATGTCATCGTTTTCGTCATTTTCGGACTAATCTTATTCTCCCGCGCGAAGTTTCCAATATTAGATCTTTAAATAATAATTTAATGTTTACTTTTCATAATATCACTAGTTTTCACATTATTTTCAGTTATATTATTCGCATTGTTTCAGTTGGGTGAAGGACAGAAGTGAAGCACAAGTGCCTTAGAATAAACGTTACTAGTGGTAGGTAATGGTGTGTTTATGACACCAAATCAACTTCCAAACCAACTTTGTTATTTTGATAATGATCTCACTTTATACCTTCTTTAACTATTATCTCTCTTCGTACATTTGTTATTTCATGTATTCTTTCTTCAAAATTATGTTTCTATTTTCACATTGTGTATTCCCATTTTCCTATTGCGCTTAAATTATATTTTAATTAAAATTCCAAATAATATCCTGTAATAGATAAATTTTAATTGTAATTTACATATATATTATTTTTGTAGCACTGAAGACGGCCTCCGCAATGCGACGGAAAAAGCTTTCTGGAGGCACAAAACACTAAGACAAAACAATGTCTCAAATCTATTTCTATAATAAATGTTACAAATTTCTTGAGCATGCAGACAGCTTGAAACTGAACACTTTTCCCCATGTGGTGGAAAATGGCATGCAAAGGAGTTACATCAGTGGCAATTTCCCTTGATAGAATTCCCAGAAGTTCGGAAAATTCATGGAACACCCTTGACTACATGACAACATAACGTGCTTGGAATTATCTGTGCATTAGCAGTTGCTTGAAAATTAGGTGCTATCTCTTATGTGTATGTCTGTTATCCGAAATGTCCCTCTATATGTATTGGGCAAAAGGTAACCATTTTCGATTTCTCTACATACAAGTTTGTAACATTTATTGAGACACCTGTATAATTATATTAAGTATTACTATCAATATTACTAGAGAGTAAATGTTGTAGCTTCTCTAATTTACTGTGTAGTGGCACCAGTTTTTTCTGCCAGCTTTTACTTACTCGCTCGCTGCTCTCTAAGCTGATGAATATCGTATTCATTTTCGATAAATTTTAATTGATTTGTTCATAATGTTGACGTTTAGAAAGTTGGCACACAATTTCTAGAACTCACTGACTAATTAGGTAATGCGACTCAAATCTGTGCAAATGTCAATGCCTGTGCATAATGTACGGTGTTACTGTTTCATCTGCGTTTCTTAATCTGTTTACTTTTAGAAATTTTGAGATTTATTTATTTTTAGCAAAGAGAATATTAAAATTGAAGTATTTCACTCAGGTACTGAATAAAATTTGGACTGTTGAATTTACTTCAAAATTAAATTAGGACGCAATGAAATAATACGGGGGGTTGGAGGCGGCTTCAAAAGGAAGGAAAGAATAAGGGCAGGTATACCTTCACAAACACCAAACAAGGAATCGATTTAAGTTTCTGAACTTCTTCGCGAATACTGACGCGAAAACGTACAGCAGAGCACCGAAGTTGCTCAGCCAGATTCGCATGAATGTGCCAGAAAGACGTGTTCGGTTTATGCGCAATAATGTAATGAAGACGAGACATTCAATCTCTTTTTATTCTGGAGTTGAATTTTACAGAACGAAATAAACATAGGACGATTGTATGCTTTGTCTCCTAATAACAATGAAAACTGTTTTTGTTTTCCTTTTCTCTCGCCACTGGGGACTGGCGACCGGCTGTACTCCGGGGTAGGCTTTGTACAATGCTGCCAACTGTGAGATGTGAAATTCCTTTGTGGATCCTCATGTGACAGACTTGTCATTTTCCGTACCGATGCCGGCGGCAATATTAAAAGGATCTCTTTTCAGGATATTCTGTAAAAATGTCTGATGTTTTGGGACAGTTTCGAAGTCCCGTTCTGCACAGTAGTAGTGACAGGTGTATCAGAGAAGTAACTTCCACTACAAGTCGTTCTATTGCAAAAAGTAATGTCTTTTGTCACTAAAGACTGTCTCCGAGGTATAGCAGGTATTTTTCAAAACGTTCAAAGAAGATTTTAGAGAAATTTTGTCGTAGAAATCAGGACGGAGATATCAAGATATAAAATTACAAATTACACCAATAATACCTTACAAAAAACAAAGTTGGCAATTGAAAGTGAGTAATAATTTACAATATGCATTTTACAGGATGGAACTTGTATTTTATTTTCTACAAATAAGTGGTTATTTCTAAACGAAGAAAATTTATTTTTTACGGTATTTTTCATTCCTGTATTTTATTTCGTATTATCCTTCGTCATCTTCACGTTGAAAGTAATTTTTCACCAACATTACAACAAACATCTGTCACAAACTTAAAAAAATGTTTCATAACTTAACTTTCCAGATAGCTTTATGGAGCTCTTTCAGAACATGCGTACTCTAACAACTACAATTCGCAACGCTAACGTCTCTAAACTTTTCTAATCTACCCCCTACAAATGCTGCTTAATGTATAAAGCAGCATTTATGGGTGACGATGCGATCTTCGTAACCTGTTCCACTTTTACAGTCCGCAGCCTCCCATCACGTGTTACCAAAACGCCCAACGCGAACGTCTCTCCTCCAAATGCGTCCTCGCCTCGCGGCGATGAGGCTCCGAACGGCACCCGCACCCCGCCGGGCTTCATCGCCGCGTCTCCGAAGTTCTTCTCCTCCCCGGAGGCGAAGGGCGTCGTAAACCCTTTGGAGGGCCCGGCGGAGGGAGGCGTGGGCCGCGCTGGGGGCGGTGTAAGAGATATAGGTGGGTTCACTCCCGGTCTAAAACTGAAGCTAATGTGAGGCTAGTTCTCATAGTTCTCGCTATGTAAGCGCTGCGAACGACGTAGGCATTTTTGGGACAAGATGGTGATCCATTTAATAGCTTTGTAACCTCTGGTGGAAGCAACTAAATCGCGAGACGCCATCATGAATGCCCAACTCGATCGTGCGCACCGTACGGACAAGCGAGGAACTAGCCTCAAACTGGCTTCAAAAATGTTGTCCAAAAGGCGGCAAGTTGACACACCTATTTATCTTACACCGTGGCTGGGGGCGGTGGCGAGCGGTGGAGTCACCTCGACGCTCGACTCTGTTCTGCGCTCCTCGGTGAGTGGGGGGTTGGAGGCGGCTTCCAAGGAAGGGATGAATAAGGGCAGTTGCCACGCTAATAGACTTGGCATTTTTATTCTTCGCGCACCAAGGTATTTAACGGACGAAAAATGGAGAGGGAAGGCTTTCTCCAATAGGCAGCATCGATGCCACAACACAGTAGGGTCATTCCATGCAAAAAAGTAGGAAATCTGACACTACATCTCAGAATTTAAAAATATTGTGCTACCTTACTTATTATGATACCTGCATGAACCAGGTACAATATTTTTGTCTGATCATCTATTGTTTAGCAACAATGGGCACTTGAAATATTAGGTTAGCAGTCTGTAGACATTCCGTTATGATTTTTTTCCGATGATATGCAAACAAGCAAAAAATATGAAAGTGACACTATTTGTAGAAGAAATGTAAAGGATAATTTTACGCAAAAGATACTTTTTTTACCGTGAGTCTTTAACAATTTGGAAGTAAACAAATTATAAAAAATGCAATAAATGGAAATATAATATTTTTAAATTCTTGAATTTTGGAAGAAAAATTGCTGAAACTACTTTCAAGCTACTCTGTAAATTTCATCATGGAATCTTGAACGGTTTTAAAGTTATGAATAAAAGTATCTTACTGGCGCTCCATTAACGAACTCGTCTCAGCTGCTAGAGCCGCCGCGCCACAGCGCTCCTCGTCAGCGCTCGGCGTTACAGTTTTCCTCCGCCGCGCGATGGTGGATTTCGCAAAACTACTTCTCTAGGTGTTAATTTTGCCGCAGGAGATACATGAAGAGATACGCCAAATTCGACCATTATTTTTTGTTCACTCCAACTTTTTGGTAAACAAGTTAAAATCATGTATTTCTCATTAGCTGTTTTCACGTTTGAAAATTTTTCTTTGAATTGTGTCAACAATTCTTCTCCATCATTGCTTTCTGTACTCACATGAAATAATTCAGAAACTGCTTTATTTACGGCACTCACCTTTCTCCTTGCGTACGATATCTCTCGGGTTTGTTTTCGCAATGACAATGGTGATTGACCCAGAGGATACAAAATGTTTACATTACTGATAGTGGCTTCCTCTGCAACTCCTGGGGCTACGTACTCCTCTTCACTTGACGTTTTCACTTCACTGTTTCAGTTGAGTCACTAAGATCTGCATTGGGCATTTTGGATATTTTGTGACGACACAGATCGCATCCACTTACCACTAAATTCGATATTTTCTTCCCCATCGCCTCTGTTATCTTTCTCTTACCCACCCGACTTTTGTGCTTCTCAAGTCCGAATGGATTGCAGCACCAAAGCCTGTTAAACGTATTCACAATCTTTGGCATTTTCTATCACGATGTATCACTGAACAGTAACACGCGAAAACTAAGCCTGTAAACTGGTGTCAGGATCCCTTCGAAGGCATCGATGGATATCCCTAGGGAATGAACTTGGCGGTGCCTGCCTACGACCTAGCCTCACCCCTCGTTCGGCAAGGGCACGCGACTTTGAACCTTAAGAGCAAAATGCGCATATACTTTTTATTTAATAACTTCCGCATTTTTAAGATTCCATCGCGACAGTTTGCAGAATGGTTATTTATTTGTTCTTCCTGCAGTGTGTAAAATATGAAAGAAAAGAAAATATTATTTTTGAAGAAAAATGTATTTGTTTAATTTATTAGCATTTTTTATTATAAACAAATGTCTCAATCCTTAATATATTATCAACTGCTTAAAATATGATCATTTATCTTCAAAATAGTGTGCCCGTTTTTAAAGTTTTATTCATTTTATGAAAGTCATAATTATTATCGTTATTGAGTACATTGTGTCATCGTCCATGTTTAACCCGTAATTATTGCTAAACTGCTGAAGATATTAATTCCATAAATTGTCTTTTAACTGTTCATCATTAGTAGATTAATGTAATAAAATATGAAAAAAATCTGAGACTCACTGTCAGAAAACCTGAAATTTTGCATGGAATGACCCAGTAGTGACGTGGAAGTTCCCTATTCGAGAAAGCTTTCCTCTCCATTTTTCGACTGTGATCTTGGTGCGCCAAGAACGGAAAACTCAAGTACAGTCACATACAATAAATCTTCGGCCCCGTGGCCGAGATCGCTAGTGCCGTATTATTCTCGGACCGAAGGGTCGCGGGTGCGAGTCCCGCATCGGCCATGGTTGTATGTGTTCGTCCTTTCACCCCTATCATCACCATATCGTTTCATCCTCATACCGCAACGTTACATCCAATAGTGGTCGCTAATGACCGAATTGTTGATGCGACTTTCAATTCATCTTCTTCTTCTCTTCTTCATACCCTTTGCCCTTTAGTGCTACAGGATTATCCTGCCTAGGGTTAGAGGAGGTTAGGACTCCTCTTTCAACCATTTTTCCGGTTTATCCCCACTTCCAAGGCCCTCTGTACAGAAGAATGTAACGGGTTTCTCTTAGATCGTATGTTTCGAAGTGGGGTGAAGAGGGCGTGGCAAGCGTCATGCTTCAACCGGACGTGCGACCTTCAATAGCAATAAATAAATCACGCGGGCTCCGTCCTTCCTTCTGGGAAGTTCCTCCTCCAGCCGCCAGAGGCCAGCGCCGTCGTAAACCGCGGCGAGGCCGTCGCCGGCAGACGCCCTTGGCCGACGATTGAAGGCGTCCCAAAGCGTCGCGACGCTTCGCACCCGATTTTGCGCCTGCCTGCCCGGCCATCCACCGCCCTTGTAAATCGGCGTCGTTGTGTCCCATTTGAAGGTCGTCGCGCGTCTTCATTAGGGGATTAGGCGCCGAGTGCGTTGCATATGGATGAGCGGCCGCTGAATAACAGACGAGCGGCGGGATGCGCGGCAAGAAACGCGCGCAAATGGAAAACGAGGCCCCGGCGCAGGCGCCGCTGGACGGCGTCGGGGCGGCGGGCGCCTCCTCTCCATTTGCACCGGCGGCGGCGCCTTTGCTGAATAATTGAGGCGCCGCCACCAAACAGCGCGGGAACCCCTGAAAGGTGTACACGAAGTGCTTGCCACATTATCTTCCCTCTTCAAAAGAATATCCTCAATTTAATGGCTTCTGTTTTTCTTCTTCTGTCTTCTATTTTCTATCTTCCCCCTTCCAAAGAATATTCTCCATTAATGGCTTTTCTTCTTCTTCTTCTTCCTCTTCTTCTATTTTCTATCTTCCCCCTTCCAAAGAATATATTCAATTTAATGGTTTTTCCTCTTCTTTTTTGTCTTCTTCTTTGCCTTCAATTTTAAGTTCTTGTATATTTCTCACGTAGTGTAAAGTATTGTAAAGTTGGGACAAAACAGCAAATTTTCGACAGAAAAACTTCTTTAGTGGTTACCCAATACCAAAAATGTGGAAAAATCTATCAATTCGTGGAACAATACTTACGACGGAGTGGCGGAAAAATGAATAAAAATTGAGCCCGCACCCATTAGCGCCGATCCCTTAGTAACGGGGAAAAAGGAAGAAGAAGAAGAAGAAGAAGAAGAAGAAGAAGAAGAGTTTCGCCCGTCCACGGGTCGCCTGCGCCTTGGGCATTCCTTGGCTCGACAGCGTTGCCAGAAGATTAAATCTGTTCCCCAGAACCAACCTTCAAAAATCCTGGTACTTGCACTGCAATTCCTGGTACCTATTACAATTGAATCGGAAATTGTTCATATTATAATTATATTGTGTTTTCACACGCATAGGGAGTTTGCTAAAATGTAACTCAAGATCGAGATATTTTATATCAATAAAGTAAATGGAAGCATGGTGGAAAGAGAAAAGTCTTCCATCATAAATGGCAGATTAAAGACGCATCGTTTTCTCCTAAAGCATGAGCTGAAAAAATACCATCCTATGTTGCTCTTAAAGATTTTACGGCAGTGTTTTCATAAATATCACAATTATTTGTAATACTGATGTTCGTAAGAAATTACTGAATTAAAAAATATTATACGAATATTAAATCGTAGACTTAAAATCCTGTTGCTTAAAATCAGTTACCGTAGACTTAAAATCCTGTTATTTAAATGTACCAAGATGTCTTCATTCTGGTACATGGCATCTTGATTAAAATCCTGATAAAAATATCAGGATCCTAGTATTACTCGTACACTTTACATTTACAGACAGCAGAATTAGGAACTAATGTTGTTTTGAAAGTAAAGGCCCGAACACACCACCGAGAAGACACGAATGGTCCGGATGTCAATCAGCATCGGACCAATCAGCTGACTCCGAAGGCAGCACAAGCGCTACGGACACAGCTGACGAATTATGCCTTTCTGACAGTGAGCTGGAGTCGCGTCCTTAAATGATTAAGGTAATATACAATAAAATGGATCACACCACACGCTATTCACAACATTCACGTACAATATTTTTGATTCTTCTTTGCACTTATCTACTGCTTAATGGTTATGTTCTTGCCCCGCCGGGGTTGTCTGTGCTGCTCACCGCCATCTATATCATATTAAACGGTCAGTATCTACTGCAGACGCGCGTTTCTCATTCAGTCGGCGGTGACCTCATGTCAACAGATCGCAGCGCTCCGTCTGCAAATGTAAAGCGAACGAGTACTACGTGTGGCGCCGCTGGCCCGACGGAGGGCGCTTGTGGCGCTGCCTGGCGGAGCCTTCCGCGCTCGCTCTCCCTTCGGGCGTTCGCAGAATGTGATTTACGAGCGTCGACGCCTCGTCACCCACTCGCGACGGTCGAGCTGCTAGACAACACGTTTCGGACTTTGCTGCAATTTTACGCTACGAAGGCGTTCGAACGTTCCGGGAATTGCCGTGTCGTGGCCGAACTAGCGATAAGACAGAGTTCACATTCTTGTGATTTGGGGCTGGGCGTGTTCGCACGCGGGCAGAATTGGTCTCAACAAGTGTCATTGCACAGCCGTGTTCAATGGGGTGGTCCGAGATGTGGCTCCAAGGACGTGACGGGCCAACTGTCAAGGAAAGTGGAGTCTGCGCCACGAGATCGCGCCAAGCCACACTCGCTTGTGGGACAGAAATTCCTCGCCGAAGACAGTCTTCGGCCACCTTACCCTCCGGATCTCTCAGAGACTGTTGGCTGTTCCCTACTCTTAACATGGGCCTCAAAGGCAGACATTTGGCAACCGTGGGATCTTGAAATCGAATGCGACGGCTCAACTCAGAAAGCTGTTGAAAGAAACCTTCTACCGCTGTTTCCAACAATGGCAGGAACGAAGGAGAAAGTGTATGGATGCGTGAGGGTCCTACTTTGAAGGTGATTAGGTTGCCATTGCCATACGTTATAACTTTAACGTGTTCAACATCATTGCAGGAACTTTTTCAACACCCGTTACTCGCAGATAGTATTGAGTGAGGTGTGCAGTCACTTGCATAGACGCGCTGGTGATCAGTTCTCATTACATCTGCTTAACCTTCCAGTGAGCGTGCCTATTTTACTCACAAAAGTGGGCGCGTAAGAGCACTGTATGATTCCCCGAGAAAACAATCTTTTGTACTCTAAAAACTTCTATTATTTAATTGAAGAAGAAGATTAAAACTCATAACTATTCATTACATTTTTAATGTGAATACATTTTATAAATCAGAGAAATGTACCTAATTTTAGGTATAGAATAATAAATAACACATTGCTTCAGAAATATTTATAAAACCAAATATAACAAAGAAAAAATTAACTAAAAAATTGTTATTAGATGTAAAAATTAATTGAATGAAACAGTTATTGTTTTTAAATTTAGAAAAGCACAAATTGGTTTTCATCAAACCGCTTCCAGTAACTCAAGAAGATGTCTAATTTCTTCGTCTGTTTCAGCCATTCAGAAAAAAACAAAAACAAAAATAAGACAAGTAAAAGGAAAAAATCCACAAAAAAAAATCTTTCAACAACTTTGATTTTGCTTACAGTGATCGAAAATACATGTAAATGAAAAACTTCAATAAGTAAATTGTTGGTTTGCAATACTAAAAATACTAACACGTGCGGGCGCGGTAGAGCACAGAGTGCTGCAGTCAGAATTTTATTTTCAAATCTTCCTTTACGGCCAATATGGAGAAGGCAAATCAACGGAGAATTCCGCGTTCCGTTTAGAATGTTGCGAAGTGAGAATACGGAAGCCCTCTGACATGTCAAATAGCCGTACTCCATTTTAGAATAATAAAAGCACAAAGGCAGCACGGATTGCCGCCGCGTGGAAGGTTAAATCGCTCCTATTCCTATTGCTCTTCCGTTTCGTCGGACGCCCATTCGCTAGCATTAGCCTTGCTTCAAACTTCTCCGGAACGTGAGCAGCCAATGGCTTCTGACTCGTCTGCACAAAACGCGATTTGATAGGCACAGATCCTTCCACAACCTTCGCAACTTGTGAGTTAAGATCTTTCTCCCCCCCATCACGAAACAAACACCGCGAGACGTGGCATAGTGCACCAACTGATGCCACTGCAACGCATCTCACCGGGAAGTGCTAGGTTCCAGTCCCGACGGGCCGGAGGATTTTCGACACCAGCTCGTCAGCTAGGTCCAATTCAGCTGCTGTCTGGAGGAGAATTGTAGCTGTCATCTGCTTTGATCGGTATTTTCCGTTCGTTTTTCGATCAACACTAGGCGAATGCCGGAGCAGTACCCTAACAAATGGCCACAGACCCTCACGCGGTCATTCCTTCCTCTTCCTTGTCCCTTACTTGCCTCCTAGTTACACACACACACTCTCACATGCACCGCACTAGCACACACGTCGGGAACTTACAGCTTGTCCCGGCTGAGGCGGTCCCCCGCTGGTGGGAGACACCTGGTTGGGGAAAACCCGTTAGTGCAGGGTAGATCGACGGGCAGATCTCCCCATCCAGCGGGGAAGATAACCGCCCCTCCTGATGAAAAACACGCACTACTCTTACGGGACTAATGACCTTAGCAGCTGACGCGCCCGGAATCACCAATCAATCAAGCGAAAGAAAGCCACGTGGTGGGCGTGTCGCGAATTCCTTTATCCAGATATTAAAAGGCCACTTGCATCGCACGTGCGTGTAGCTAGAATAGGGTGAACAATTGTGTGTAATTAAACAAACATGTTTTTGACATTTGAAATAATTTATAATGAATATATGATCCAGAAGATGCGGAAAATAATATTCTCGAAACTGTAGCGATATTAAATGCGCAATAGATTGAATTATTTAAATATTTCATGTAATAAATAATCGTCTGTTCTCAATACATGGGCCAAATAGAATATAATGAATATAATATAATATGAACAGACATATAAACATATAAGTAATTGTGCTCTCGGAGCAGCACTGACGCGCCGAGCGCCGTTGAGGCGTTTGGAAACTGGCGAGCAGCCGGGGCACACACTTCGAAGAGGGATGTGTTTACGATCTCTTTCCGCTAGGGGTGCGACGGAGCTGACTCGCTGAAGCGTATCTGACCCAAGGCCCGAATATCCTTGGCCCCATATCATACATTTTAAATCAAATTGTTAATAAATAGAGCTCCTTTAGATACTTTCAGTTGTCTATTAAAAGATTCTTAAATAATGGAAAATATGTCTTCATTTGCCTATTGATATAGGTTTTGTTTAAATCTTGGCTACTTCAATGATATTAAATCTTTTCCGTGTGTACATTGAAAAGCCGGTATAGGTAAGTAGATAACGCAAATATTATTTTGATTATATTGATAGAGTTAAGATTAAAATTTTTCAAAAATAAAATGTGAGTTGCGGCTGCCTTGGGCGTTAAAAGTAAAGATTCGAAGATGTAGAACTTGTCTTAATTCTAGATACACCACTCAATCTTGAGGTTCCTGATGGCATAATTAATGTAACATAACTTAATTATAAGAAGTGTATAATAACTTTGTATCATTTGCAGTAGCATTTGTCTCATAGCTTTCTCGTGTAAGAGTATAACAAAACGAACGTATACGTTATCGTATCACACGTCATCTCGTCATCCACCTTAACATCACGTTGTTTCTATATTCGAGTTAAGTTTTTTGTGTCGTTGTCTACTAAAGTAGACATTTTTGGACGTGCTTTTAACTTTCAAAGAGGATCCTACCCTCGCAACTTGGATTACCAGAACGCTTATAATATTACGTGACCATAGCAAGTCTTACGAAAACGAATGCTCTATTATAACACCTTTCGTTAAAATCTACATTACATGAAATCTTACTCAAAAATCCTTTCAACACTTATGTTGATGATTTTTACCAAACCTCTACCGCAGCATTAATGTTTTTTGTATTCCAGCATTATAAACGACCTTTTCTCTTGCAAGTAATCATTCATAATAAGGCATTTTATGGCACAAATTAGGATGTATTAGATTTTACGGCTCGAATGATTGCGTCATCGCACATTCAACCAATCTCAGCGAGAGAATCGGGAGGAGGTACAGATAAACGGAACAGCCGACCACCGTTTTCTCGCACAGAGTTCTAGTATCCGAGATATGACAGGAAAGTTGTTTCGCAAAATGAAGTTTGATGCTCTTATAAATTTATAATGCTGTCGCACAAAAAATAGGGTATGCAACTCGTTTATAATGTTGCTTTATTGCATTCGTACAAATTTGAAAACTCGCTCCTAACGTTGCTCGTTTTCAAAACATGTACTCATGCAATAAAGCGTAACATTAAAAACGAATTGCATAAACTACTATTAAAAATTTACAATTTTACATACGCAAGTGCAAAAGTGTGCTGATGCAAAAAGCGACCAGATGTATGTCTTGAAACGTGAGAGCAACTTGGTGCACGCCGAAGTTAGAGCTGGGGAGAGTGCATATCCGCAATCAGCAAAACAAACACCAGAGGCCGCATCCCTCTGACTTCCGCAGCCGCGAATTGCGATGCGCAGACGGCGCGCGTCTCCGGGGCAGAAATAAAGGCCTGCGAGGCGCATGCAGGGCGCTCGCCGCCTCGAGAGAGAGAGAGAGAGAGAGAGAGACTGACTGATGGTCGCGGCGGCGCGCCGGATGGCGGCCAGCGGTCGCAGAGCAAATGTTTGACTTCCTCTTTCAGAGCTCCAACTCTCCCTCGGGAGAAAATATCTGCGAACAGATCACTGGCGGATCCAGGAGGGGGGCATGGGGCCCATGCTCCACCCCAAAAAAAACTAGAGTTTTCGTTTACCTTCCTTCATTTGGCAAAATTCATTTAAATGTTTATTTACATTCGAATTACGTAATTATTTAAACAATGATAGAGAACAGTATATCTACAGTACTTAAATAATATACAATATACTAACGAAATATGTTTTTTATGTAACAAATATCTGCAATGTCTCCCCCAATGATCGACCGGATCCCCCCAGGTAAAGATTGCGTAGGAGAGATCCCAAGGAGGGGAATGGGGCCTGAGTGAGGTCTGAGGACGTACAGAAATTGCGGAAATTACGTATTAAGGGAGAGTAAATTTGTAAATGACGCACGATAAAATGAATAAATGTAAAGTGATTTTGCAAAAGTAATTGAATTAAACGAGAAAGAAATTTGCTACTTTCCTTTTCTTTCCATTCATCTGAATGCAGATTCGATTTTACAAAAATGTTAATATTAAGAACAAAAAGAAGAAGAGTCAGAGAGAGAAAGAGAGTAGGAGATACAGAAAAAAATATATTTAGAACTATAGTGAAAATGATAGACACGGGCAAAGCACAGGAGGAAAAAGAACAGAAAAAGAGAGGAGGAAAAACTGACAACGAAAAGAGAGAGAATGATTAGGTCAAAAGTGAGAAAGGAAAATAAATAGTGTTGAAAATAGAAACTGATGTGACAAAGAAGAGAATGAGAATGAAATTAAGAGTACGAAAAGAAAGTAAGAGGTTATAAAAATTAGAAAAAATGAAAGAAAACCGAGAGTATGAAACGAGATGGAATTTTAAAGAGAGGGGTGATGAAATATGTTAGCAAAAGAGAGTCAGGAGAAGTGAAATGCAGGCAGAAAAGGAGAAGAAAGAATAGAAAGGACCAGGGAAGAAGAGGGAGAGAAATGTAAAGTGAGAGGCAGAGGAACAATTAAAGCGGCGAAAGGGGGCCAGAAAAAACGTCCGGGGGTTTCATGTAAAGTACCCCCAAACATGAATGCTTTTCAAAATCTCGAAGCTTCAACTCAGGACAGATAGACAGGGGTTTATTCACTTTGGAAAACATCGAACGCCTAGTTTTTGCACTAGTGTTGTTCACATACACCGGACGCACAGATAAATGTTATGCCGTCATTCGATTTTTGGGTATCAAAGGATCCACAAAACATGGATTCTGGCAACACCACACGTTAGAGGATTTTTTCTAAATTTAGCAACTGGACTTATCCACCTTTTCATTACCAGGGCCCTGTAATAGCCCCGGGCTTTATATTACCAAGACCCTGAGTTTTTCTGCCGAGAATTTGCCTTTTTTCGCGTAGCATTCCGTAATGTTTTCTCTACTCCTTAATGAAAAAGCGGCGTTAATCATGGGTTCTAGGTATCATGGATTCTGGCTGCACCACGCGAGAGAGGATTTTTTTTTCTCAATTTAGCAACTGGATTTATCCACTTTTTCGTTTCCAGGGCCCTGTAATAAAGAGTTTTTCTGTCAAAAATCCACCGCTTTTTCGCTCAGCATTGCGTAACTTTCTGTCTACTGCGTAAGCGGTAGCGACAAAGTAGAAAGAGCGGCAGCGAGCGAGTCGCTGTGAATCGATGTCGCCTGTTCTGTTTCCGTCCGCGCATTTTCGCCGCTGCGACCGAGCGCTAGCCGCCCATCAGCGCCCCTGGCGGCGCGGCGGCGAGGCGAAAGCCGCACCAAAGTGAATATGGAAGGTTCAGTGTTGATATTGAGAGAGCTGCAATTTGGGGCTCTACATTTATTCCCACTTCCGGGCCATTCTCGATCGGATTTCGCTTTGAATGCAGGCAGCGAACGCTTTCTGCTCGTGTAACCTCCTCTTGCAATGATGTCTGGTGTGTTTGTGGGATTTCAAAGTATAAACTCTGGTAAGCTTTATTGCGTTTGGGGCGGATTTCTTTCCGAACATGCCCTAAGACTGTTGAGTGCATGGAAAAGCAATTTAGTAAACCATTTGTAGGACGAGTTAAATTTTAAAAAATACTCTTTGTTCGTAGCAATTTCTAATTATTTAAGTCCGTCCATGAAATATTCCAATTAATATAAACAAGTACAACGTATTTCATGACATTCACATATTGGTAATTATTTCTTACTTAACTACGTGAAGATATTTGCGTAACGCTATTAAACTTATTCCAAAAGATTTTTAAGTAATGGTCATACAATTGTCTTATTCAAATGTAATGTACTGTATGGTGCCATACGAATAAAATTCAATACGCTACATATTTACCACATGAGAATAGATAAATGAACATACACATACACAATACTTTAATTGAAAAAGTTCCAATGTTCGGCAAATAACTGTTCCAGATATTGCGTGTAATCAAAAAATGAACGAAGATACTTCTTAGCTTTTAACAATTTCACAAAAGTCCATCATATTTCTTGATTTATCCTTTCGATGAAAAATAATTACTAAAATAATTATTTGCTTTATTCAGATTCAGCCAATTGAAACTCTATAAATTCAGAACAGTGCGGATTGAAACAAACCTCATCTGCGTGTATTATGAATTTATTATGTACAATGTATTTATTACGTGTAAACATGAATTGTATCACAAATTACGCATTAGCATGGTATTTGTCATGCCTCAATACACTGCTGCAGTGCTGAGTGCCCGTTCGCACCGCTGTGGAACGAAAGCGCGCCCTCGTTTTGGCCACCCGCGGCAGAAAGGGCCTTTGTCACGAGCGCTTTCCGCATTCCTGTTCATTAAATGCAATTACACAGACGAGGCCGAGTATTAAAGTCTAGAGCGAAACGTCAGTATAATACAAATAAAAAACTTCATTTGCCGTGACTTCGCATGGTTTAGAGCAGGGGTTGTCAAACTGTGCGTCGCGGCTTTCATGGGCGTCGCGGTGGCCAAAAATATTCATTTTTATTAAATAAAAATGATCTTTAGATTTGATATACTTCCATCCTGTGTTATTTATGACTTACAAAATAATTTTGAGTTATCATACTGCATGTTCACAATATATATGATTTATTTTTCTAATTAATTGTGAGTTAATTGAACCTAGCAAGTTCTTTGCCAATGAGCTTCTGTGGCTCCGTTAGCATCGATGTACATCCCTAGCGCGCATCGCGGCCGGGGATATTTAATCTTTCTACCCACTCAAATCAAGAGTTCCCGTGCTCACACGAGATCGCGGCGGCGACACAAAAGGGTATGTTATATTAATACCTAATTAGAAAGGAGAAATAAAATAGCCTTTCTATCACTTATTTGCGTTGAATCTTTAATAGGCCTATATTACCCCTCATATCTGAATTGAATTGCCTTTTTTTTAATTGAATTGCTTTATTTCACGTGGCGAGACTCAGGCCATGAGGCCTGCTCTTCCGTCTGACCACGCAAATTTCGCTACGCTCCTTTCACCAACGAGCGGAAAGAAGGTATTGCTGAGGGGACGAAACCGGCGATTTGAATTTAGCCCCTAAAAATTCACGGCGTCGATCGGGTTTGAGCCCGCGAACTTGGGTATAGAAGTCCGTTACGCTAACCGCTACACCATCGCGGCCCCGCGATATTTGATACTTATAGTTGCCAGGGGAGCCGCGGAAAGTTTCGTTTACGTCAAGGGAGCCGTGGACGAAAGAAGTTTGCACACCCCTGCGTTTGAGGCGCATTTTTGCATCCCCTGCGCACCGGCGCGGCGCGAAAATACGAACGCGCAGCTTTTCAGTGGTTTTATAACAAGAATGGAGATTTACTGCCGCGAGGCGCTCACGCGGCAAAATACTGCGGGGAGACCTGGAGCGAAAGCGCGTGCATTATCTTACGGAGAGCATGTGCCTACAAGATAAACACTCATTTCGGCAATTACATTTTATTTACGCCCGCTCTAATTACCTCAACAATGAATGAAAATACGGGCAGAGCGCGCACCTACAATATTAATACCCAGTTTGCTTATATCTACAACCACAATGCGCGAATACGAAATGAAACTAGTAGCGCTAAAACTGCATTTTCATTCTCACATTACTTGTAATTTTCGCAATTTCCAAATATTTACAGTGTACAACAAAAATCAAACTACCGTCATTTTTATTAGTAGTTTGCTGTATCTAAAAAAAATTGAAGTCATTTTTCCGAAAATTAAATTTTGCAAATATCATGGAGAAGTCAATATTCGAAAAATCAGGGATTTCAGAGAAAATGAGACTTATTAGTGAGAGTCTGAGGACAATGTTTAATGCATTTTAATTCATTTTTGAGAAAATTTTGAAAATGTTGAGCCTTCATAAAGTGTTCCCAAAAATCAAAATACAGTCAACTCCGTTTATAGTGAACCCTCCGGTAGAGCGAACTGAAGACACTGATCCCGTTTCATTTACGTTAAAAATAAGCATAGGATATCATATTCGACTAGAGTGAATCTAGATCTCGTCTGTAGTCAACATAAGAAATACAACGTCCTGTGAATTAATTCCCTCTTGAAAAATAATGTCACCTCAGTGCCCCAAATTCCAACACCAGGCAGCTTGGAAAAATAACGTCGGCCATAGTTCGTGCTGACAATATATTTTGCTGTTATCTCTATATTAATAAAATCATTGTAGACAAATTCAATCTATCACCGAATATAGTGAACCAAATATGTTAGTCCCCAGAAGTTCACTATAGCAAGAGGCGACTGTTTCAAACTCTCAGGGCCTCGAGTCCATTTAAATCCACAGAGGAATACCAATTTTGGAGAATATCGATTGAACGGCTTCAGCTAGCATTGGCCACAGAGAGACAGACGTAGAGTCACACGTTTTGCCGTCGATCTATTTTTCGGTATGAAGTAACCTCAAAACATGGATTTTAATTTACTTCATGTGTGAGCGCAAGTAATGCAATGTATAGGACCAATATTTATTCGCCTTTTCGTTACCAGGGCCCTGCAATAAGAGTTTTTCTGAAGAGAATTTTTCGTTTTCCGGCGCAAGATTACAATACTTTCTCTTCTTACGAAGTAAAGGTGATAAAGTAAAAATATAAGTGATTTGATTTAGTATTAAGTACTTATTTATCTCTTAACCCGCTCAGTGTTCCTAAATTTTGGATGACATCTGGTTTAGGAAGGATTTTTCATTCTTTGATGAGAAAGAATGTGGCGACGTCATCACACGTCAATATTATCATAGACAATAAAGTAAGTCTACGGCAGGGTACCATCAGAATGAATTGTATTAATTAAAGCACCACCGTAAAACCAATTCTACTTAAGTAAGGAGATTCTCCCGATTATATCAGTGTAAAAGTAGACGTCGAACGGTGAAGATAATTTATAATAAGAGTGAAAGGGGAAGAGAGACGAGGAAGAAGAGATGGTAAAACAGAAATGGGGAGAAAAGGAGACCTGCGGAAAGATTAAACTAGTGGTGCGAAAACAGCACGCACTTCTCGCTCGTATTTTTATGCAAAATGACGCGAAAAGTATTCAAACTTTAGAAAAACTGTACATGAACTTATTTCAAAATCTGTCTTGAAGGAATAGAGTTCATAAAGGAAAACATCTCTATCTTTGTAAATGTAGTTGTAGGAAAACGCCGCAAAAAGTTTGAACCTTTGTCATTATCGAAAAAAATCAGGGATTTAACGAACATGAGACCTTCCCCATTCTCTTAAACGTCTACCACACTACCTAACAAAATGTAATAAAAAACGATGAAGCATTTTTTTTAATTTTCAAAATATCCCAGGGGCTTCATGTAATGTACCCTTCAAAATAAAAATATCGGTTTCAAATTTAAAGGAACGAGGCATCAGCCAGATCGATTAGAAAATTGCAATTTTGGAGTAAATCAGCTGGACGGTTTAGCAGCTCGTGTTGCTCACAGATGGACGAACGAACAGGCGTTTTGCCGTCACTGGAGTTTTCGCCATCAAGGACCAAGAAAACATGGATTCGGGCTACACCACGTGTTAGAGGATTTTTTCTTAACCTTCCAGCGGGCGCGCTGTCGTAAATTTTACGACAATAGCAGATTTTTTTGTTTTGCTGTCAACTCATTGTTGTCAAAGACTTCTGCGTTCTTGGTATTCGTTGCAGGTATCTTTAGTGATTCATTCCTGCAGTCACTGTTTAGTTTGCACGCTATATTCAGTTTTTGAAACGCTCTATTCGGGATAAGTGCATAGTGACGTAAACTTAACGCTGCGCGCCGGCTGTTGTTCTAAAATATTGTATAATAATTTGGCCTAATCAAAATTTTCTCTAAAATTTCCAGATAAAGAATCCAAGAATCCAAGAACGAAAAACAGAATATTTTTCAAGAGCTGTCTGATGGGAGGAAGATCATGAATTGGATAGTGACAATGACAGTAAACGAATGTTGAAAATATAGACGAGCATCAGAACGATACTCGATCGGAACGAGATCTTTTTGATATTAAATATATATTTATAAAAATATATTTATCAACGGATAAGTTTTTTGGTAGTAAATATCATTCTTAGATATTATAATGCGACATAAAATTCCATTGTTCTACAATGTCTTTGATTTTTTCAAGCGTCATTGAATGTCGTAAAATTTACGACACGCGCCTGCTGGTGGGAACATTTTACGCGCGCCCGCTGGAAGGTTAATTTAGCAATAGAGTTTCTCAACTATTTCGTTACCAGCGCTCGGAAATAATAGTTTTTCTGCCGAAAATTCGCCGATTTTTTTTACGCAGCATTACATAACTTTCTTTCTACTTCGTAGCGAGAATGTAAAATGAAAGGAGAGGAGCGAGAAGAGATGGTCAAACAGAAGCAGAGAGGAATGGAGCGTGGTTGAAAGGTGACATAGGGGAAGCATAATTGTGAAGGAGCTAAAGTCTGCGTTTAAAGGGATCTGCTCACAGCCCGTCCCGCCCCAGAACTGCAAGTCTTCCCTCCACTTTAACCCTTGGTCACTCAAAGCAGGGGATAAAAGGCAACGTATCGAAAAGCGCCCTTTAGCAATCAAGGGCGTGGGCAAGGAACTTCGTGCTATCGGAGGAAGCCCTCTTAGTAAGAGATTTGCCGTGGCTTTGTGTCGCTGGTCAATAAGGAAGAGGGGATATTGGAGAAAGGGTATATATAGACAGTGAAAAGGGGTATGATGAAGTGCAAAAGATCCATTGACACTCGGAAAGAAGCGAGAAAGTAATGTGACAATTTACTTTCAGAAATTACGATGAGGGCATTCGTCGATTCTCTAACGAAACTAGCTTGATGAGTAGAAAAAATGCGCCATGTGAATACTATTTTTTTCACTCAACCTTTTCCATTAAAAAGACATCTCTCTACGATTCCGCAAGGAATTGAAACTGAAAACGTAGATTGAATCTTTAATTCAAGTTCCTATACCACAAGCAATTCAATTTGTATTTTAGAAAAGACAAAAAACGTACGAGTACAACGTTTTACTCAGATATGTAAATAAAAATCCTGAATATTATGACAACTTTGAATGTGGATGTTTCAAGAAGCAAATAATGAATGACAATGTACGAATATAATGGAATAGATCAGAAAAACACACGAGAATAATGAAACTAGCGATGCCACAGAATGGCAGGGTTTTTCTCCAACTACTTAGTTTCCTATAACTATAGGCGTCTGAAAGAGTGACGGCTCTCCTGAGTAGTGAAAGCCAACTGAACCCATCCCGAATCATCGAATAGTTCAGGGCTTTCCAACTGGCGGCCGGCCGGATCTTTTGTGCGGCCCGCGACTGCTTTGAAAAATGTTATTATACCAACCAAATGCAATACAATTGCACAATTTATCTTATTTTTACTTAATAATATATTGATTTTCTCGTGGTATATACATAAATCGTTAAGTATGTTGAATAAAAGTGGTATCTACAGATCTGGATACAGGGTCGGCCATTTTAATCTATCGGAGCAAAATATCTCGAAAACTACACAACGGATCAAAAAAAGGGTAATAAAAGTTGCTTGTATTGGCAGGGGACATCCAATGATACCAAACCACCCCCTACCCTCAGCCCTGGGAGTGGGGGAAGGAGTAGGAAAAAGTCTTAATCCAAATCTGCCATTTTTATGGCAGATTTAGATTCCCCAGAAAAAAAAATACCCCTACTGACTTATGATTAAAATTATTTTGGCTGACTGATGGCGCTGTAATCGACAAAAATTAAATTGGTTAAAAATCATAAAAAAATGGGGATATTTCAAGGAAAACACATGATATCAGAAAAATAAAAGTAAATGTATACGATATTTTCAAAATAGATATCCTGGGGCACCATTCACCGACGCACCCCATACCTTACAGCCGCGATTCCCTGATGGAGTTGGATAATTGATAAAGACAAAAATAAATTAGCATCAATAATAAAACCAAAAATTCGATTCGATATTGGAAAACCAAAATATTATTAAAAAACTTGGGTTTCTCATTGAAGATTTTGAAATAATTTCCACTCCCATGAGAGGGGATGAGATGTGTCTATGTGGGGATGATCTCTATTTTTGAAGATACAAATATTTTCTCATAATGCAATTTCTTCTACCATGTTTTCTAGTAAATAAAGTTCCGTTGAATGTATACTAAGGTGATTAGAAAAAAATTGTTTCAGCAAATGTAGGAGACCTTTATTAACAACTGAAGATTTCAGTTTCCCACTACAAATTTAAGCCGAGAAAAGGACAACTTAGTAACAGAAATATCAACTTGCGGGAAATGGGTTTATAAGATGCAAAACATTCGATAACTTGCCTCATCAGAATAATCATTTTCCAATAACTACTTCCGTTTGAGATTGTTGGGAAGCTAACCAAAGTAAAAACAAAGTTTTCAATTTACTTTCAGCATGTCTAGGGATATCAATATTTATGCGCTGCATTATATAACAATATCCAAAAGTATTGGAGCCAACACCTAAGCCCAATGAAAGGAGGACTTCACATATAAATAATTTAAAAAATACTTGTAAGAGTGATATGAACATATTTCAAATGCCAATTTAAAGAGAAAATTACGGAGATTTATGAAAAATAATATACCAAAAAACTATTTATTGAGCGCAAAATGATTCCATATTCTCTTAAACATTTGCCCATATTGTTGCTTCGCCTCACTTTGGTGCCCGTTCCATTGTCCTGGGACAGAGAGCCAGAGTTTCAATTAACCACACAGATTACAGAGAGAAGCCTGCCCGACCGAGAGATTATGCAAGGTTTATGGCATATGGATGTAATGCACGAGGGAGTTTGAAATTCGCCCACGGCGCAACAGAAAGCGTTCATGTCTTATGTGAGTTTTGAACCCGCTGACTTGGTGTCCACGTAACTTGTTTCATTTATCTTGAATCTCTGCCTCACTCGGACGTGCTAATTGTAATCGTGAAACGGGTATCAAATATAATACTTTGACGAATCCAATAATATGATTAAAACTGTCTTCTTCACCCATACGCCCACTTTAATGTGCGTTGTAACAGTGAATTTGTGAATCTGAATAACATCGACACCATTCGTTTCAATAGAAACCACCCAAATTACCTTACTTTAACATCAAAATATTTCAACCTCTCACTCAGTAATGAACAATGTTCTCCAAATAAATCTAGCAAAAATTTGTAGAACATACTATTTACATTACGTATGAGATAATGAAAAACAAAACTTTGATTTATTATATATATTTAGATGGTAGTATTTGAACAAACCGTAGCACATTTTTTTACATTTCCTCACTCTGTACGGAAACTTCATTGAACAATTTGGACCATTTTTTGAAAAATTACCGTTTGAGTATTTTTGAATTTATGAAAGTATATTGATGTAATTATTGAAAAATTAAAAGAATACATGAAAACTGTGTTTATATCAAGTTGGTCATTGTATTTACCACTATCTGTACCATTTTAAAGAAAAAATACTTTTTTAGAAAATCCTATTTCTAATCGTATCGCCCCATTTCCATTCGAGTTTATGCCAAGAGTACTAATATCTTCCAAAATGTACGTGCCGTTAATTAAAAACCTACATTATCATGTTGAAAAAATGTATTTCATATTTATAAATATTTTTTACGGAACACTAATAAGTTTTCGGGAATCTTCTTCACAAATCGCTTCAACTCCATGTACTCAGAAGTGTAATAATGTATAAAGGAACAAAAATATACCCTTCGTAGCCATTTTGGAAAAGTTCATACTTTAAAGTTGTCCACATTTCACTCAAAATTACGCGAAAACTAATATTTAAAAATGTACATATCATTAATTAAATATCTATTTGTGAAGAACAAATTCAAATTCAAGAAAAAAAATCTTCATCTTCAATAATGTATTTGTACGAGGGGGCCCAACAAATTTCAAACATTTTCAGTTTTTGAAATTTCAGAATGAAGTAGTGAAAATCAGCTTTCATTATAAGTGAACTTCATTCTATACTTACAAGAAAAGAATTGGATGAATTTCTGAGAACATTCTGCAGGAGAGATCGTTTTAAAGTAGCACTGTCAGGTAGGCGAGGTAGTTTGCCTGCTTGAAGGACGCCGAAGGCAATGCAAATTATTAGTGAATGCATTAGCTCTGCTACCGGGAGGGCCATCCACGCTGTACAGGCCAACCTGGGGAATTTCGACTTAGGGCTGAATCAACGACTCATCTGACGTATTCTTCAACCAATCCCCAAATCCTCTCGAACCTTCTAAACAAACAAGATATTCTTCTCGTCACACCACCCGCGGTACAGATAGATGTGGAAGATACTTACGTGATGTATAACGGCTCTACTTCCTTTTCAGCTCGCTTCTTTCATTGCTGTTTTAGGTCTCCCTTGTGTTTTTCGACCCTGACACTATTAGGTTGCGAGCGGTAGGGAGTCGCCTTTTGTCTTTTCTCTTAGTTTGTTCTCCTCACGTTCTCACATTTCTATCCTTAGGTACTCTTTTGACTTTTCTCTTCCCAACCCAAGGGTAAAGGTGTAGAAAGGGCACAGAGAGTATCCGCGACTCGAAATCCAATAAAATCTTCCTTTTTTTTCGTTTTCTACTATGTTCTCTTAAATCATTTAGTTCCTTGTTGAATACAACAATAATGTAAAATACGTTAACGCCATTTTTGCGGGTTTTTAAAACATAAGCGTCCTTGTTAAACCTGATTACATGAGCATATGAAGTTGATGCAATTATTATTGCACTTTTAAGTACATGTGATTACGAAATGAAAATCCTATCTAATCAAAACGCTTAATTTTACTCACAATTGTCAATATGAAATCTCACCTATGTATTATTTCATTTTAATGGTTTCAGTTCTTTGTTTCGGTAGAGGAAATGGGAATGAATCTAGCTACATGGGGGAAATTACTGTTTTCAGACTTCTCTAAAAGACTCTGATGGGCCAGTTATCCAGTGACGTACTCTGAGCTATTTGTACAACGCTCAGTTTCAAATATTGCTCCAGTTAGTCTCGTTGCAACGCCCTCGCTGTTTAGAAAGCTAGTTACCTTGCCCGCTATCTCCACAAAATAGTAGATAAGTATTCTTTATAAAATAACTGAGCGCACGTTACTATAACACTGGCGACGAGACTCGCAAAGTTATGAGAAATAAAACTGTTCCCGTTCTAAAATATAATATTTTAATAAAAATATACGGAAATCTTCGGTAACCGATAACAAAGATCGCATGACGAGGCACTTCTCAAAAGCCACGCGTGGACAGCACCAGGCAAGTGCCTGCTGCGAGAATCAAGTCATTTAGGTGTGTCTACAAAACTCTTTAAAATGTATTTTGTAACTCCAAACCACATATGTTGAATCCATTAAATTTAGAGTTCTATTGTAATAATGCGTTATTCTTCATTTTTACCCAAAGTAATCTGCCAGACCACGACTTTGTAATAACGCTTGGCACAGGTCGCTTTTTTAATCTAGGTTTAATCAAACGCAACATTACATCGCGTGTGAAGCGGCGTGTTGCAATGAGTTAACCTTGAATGCGAAGAGTCGACGTCAGGTCGGCGGGCCGCGCCGCAGCGGGAGAGGGAAGGCGGAAAGAACGAGACCAACTAAACAAGGAAAGGAAAACAAGAACACGCATTGGAAAAGAAATTGGGAAAAGAAAAGGAAAAGTGGAATGTCCCAGGTGCTGGAAATTTGGAGTTGCTGTCCCGGTCGTTGCTAACGGAATCTGTGGAGGATTTGAAGGGTTGTGGGAAATAACATGGTAACCCACAATTTACAAATGTAGAGAATAGTTATGAATAGTGCCTTGGAAATCTTTCGTGCATCGAAAGTTTTCTTCGCGGGATATGTTTCTCGAGAGAGTGAAGCCAAGTGGTTCTCAAAACAAAGTTTTAAACCAAATTAAATTTTCGCATTGTTTATTATTGATGGTAGCATCACCGTTGGTTCAGAACGACCCTCGTGTAGGTTACCATGTTATTATCCACAACCCTTCATTTCGTGGTGATAGAAACGGTGACGTTGTTGGTACTGCCAGTGAAAGCGGCAAGTGACGGCGTTGACTTCAATTTAGATGCTGCTGTCAATACCGATGACGGTGACAAAGGCAATGATGTGTCAATGGCGATGGTGGTGACAATAGCAATGACGCTGTCACTGACGATGGCGGCAAAGTCGATTGTGACTGTCACTAACAATGGTGAGTGTAACAAAAGCTATGTTAATTGCGATTGTCTTTGGTGGTGTTAATAGTTATGATAATGTTTTTCAAAAATGCTATGATAGTGAGATGGTGCTAATCAAGACGATAATAGTGACCAGTGATCACGAGGGTTATTGGCGGCATTGGCATTGACAGCGGGGAAGACAATGACGAAGGTGGTACTGGGTGACGTGTGAATATATAGCAACGATCGTGGGGATGGAGATAATTGCAATGATGATGCCGATTGTGGAAATGGCGACTATAGCCTTGATAATGACGGCGTAGTTAACTTTCATTGAATTTCCGATAACGGTAATGGAGGTGGTCGCAGAAATGTTACTAAGAACTAGTGGTCCTAAAACAGCACATACTTTCTCGTTCGTATTTTAACGCAACATTTCGCAAAAAATTCTCGAATTTTCGTACATCTTACTTCCAAATTTATCTTTAAGGAACAAATTTCATTAAGGAAAGAATCTCTATTTCCAATGTTTTAGTTATAGGAAGACGCCGAAAAAAGTTTGAATTTTTGTAATTTTCGAAATATCAAAGTTTGCAACCGACATGAGACCTACACCATTCTGATAAACGTCCTTTACACTATCCAATAACAAAAAATAATGAAAAACTAAGCCATTTTTTAAAATTTTGATAATGACCCTAGAACTTCTTGTAAAGTACCCCTCAAAATTAAAATATCGGTTTCAATTCAAGGAGCGGCGACATCAGCCAGACCGATTGCGGAAGATCAATTTTGGAGGAAAAAGGCTGAACGTTTTAGCTGCTCGCGTTCTTTTCACACACGGACGGACGGACGAACAGACCGACTGAATCAATTGATTTTTCGGTATTAAGGACCCAGAAAACATGGATTTTGGCTACACCATGTTAGAATATATTTTTTTAAATTTTTGCAACAGGATTTATCCTTTTTTTTCGTTGGCAAGGCCTGTAATAAGGGTTTTTTCGTCAAAAATTCGCCGGTTTTTTTTTGCGCAGCATTCCATAACTTTCTCTCTACTGCGTAGGTGGTAGCGAGAAAGTAAAAACGAGTCTTCACATTCGCAACCTATCCAAAATGCCTCGAGCGTAGCAAGGTGTTTTAGAGGCCTGGCCCTTGGGTTAGGCGGGGCGAGGGAGCGAGCGCGCGGAGGCCGCGTGAGTGCGGGCGCTGCGCTTAGCGGCGGCGATGACCGCGGGGGGGGGAGGGGGAGGGGGGAGCGCCGTCGCTAAGAGCATTGGGGGGGGGAGGGGAGGGGAGGGGCGCGGCGAGCGCTCCCTGCGGATGCAAATTGGATTCCACGCGGAGCGAGTGGCCGAACGCCCGCCCCCCCCCGGCGCACCCGACGCCGCACCTGCCACCGCCCGCCCCCGCCCGCCCCGCCCGCCCCCGCCCGCCCCCGCCCGCCCCCGCCCGCCCCCGCCCGCCCCCGCCCGCCCCCGCCCCCGCCCGCCCCCGCCCGCCCCCGGCCCCGCCCCCGCCATGCACAGGGGCAGGCGCGACCGCAGCCGCTCCGCCCATGGCAGGGACGGCGAAAGGCGGCTTGGCTCCGCACTCGGCGCCGCTGCCTGCGATAATGCAATTGCGGCGGACAGCTCGCTCAAGATAGCCCTCTGCCACAAAGGCTTTTCTTTCTATTTTATTGACTCGTATGCATCGTTTTATTCTCTGTTAAATGCTTCAAACCAATGCTTTCGACGTTTATTAGTCTTCGAGAAAATATTTTTTAAGCGAGTGTCAACTGTCAAGCCTTCATTGAATGAACTTTAGATGCATTTTCCGGATTAGGAATTTTCAGCACATTCATGCAAGTCAATCATCATAAATTATAAAAGATAATAATGTAATTCTTTTTGCAGCATGTAACCAATGATTTGTTCTAGTGGGCGAACTAGTACAGTTAATAATTAAATGCGTCAGTTATATGAACTGAAATGTTCAGAATACATTTATCAATCATTTTTCTTCTCAAATAATCATTTATTGCCTCTTTACTTTTCATCGTTCTAGTTCCTTCACTAGAATGGACATTTTTATTCACTATTCTAGTTCATTCACTAAGAATAGACAATTGTGATTAATAAAAAAATGAATTATCAAAATATATCAATTTCTTGAAGAGTTATCCTACTTGAAGTTAAAACTTGTATTCTGGTCAATTATTTATAAACAAATAAGAATTTTCTAAATTATTTGATCTCTAAAAACAAAGAAATTAGATGTATAATGAAAACAAAAAAAAAACACAAAATTATATATTTTTATTCAGGTAGATAGCTACCGTAATAGTATTATTCATTGTGGCAAGTGGTGAAAACTAAACTGTTTCAGTTCATTTCACGGGAAAAAATACGGAATTGCATACGAAAAATAAGTTCTATGTCACACTTGAAAGACAAACGTATGGTTTATCGAATTTTGGTACGACTAGGGAACTGACTTTAATGTTAGTACACATTTGTTACTGGAGGATGCTATCTGCAATCGGTAATAGTTTTAGTTTCCATAACATTCTGAATGCATTATAATAGTTTTACTTTCCACATTTTACATAATTTTGTATAATTACATATTTTTTGCATATTGAATCCATTACTATATATTTCTTACAAATTTAGTTGCATTTTGAAATATTTACATGTCCAAACGAAATATTTCAATTATGAATGTTGCTGCAATCGTTTTTCTGTGAAAAAAAAGCAAAGTAACACCGCACTTCTATGACCAGCGAGTTTGCCGTAAATCGTCAAATTTACGACCTGCTCTCGGATATTTGCACTCGGAATTAAGGAACAAAGAATATTTGCCAGCACAAATTATCGCAACATTTTTAGCTACAAGTGTATACTAGTGTCGACTATTGTGAAGGTACAGGCACGTTGTTTAGTTACAGTATATATCGGGTTATTCAAAATGTTAATTTTTTCCTTCGCTGCAGCCATTTGACTTGTAAGGAGGGATTGATTGCTGCAAAGGTATATTTGTTCTTCCAAATATTAGTTATTTTAAATATGTTTTTTATATCAGGCTAATTTGTAGATATATTTCAATGCCTTAATTTATAATAACCACACGGTACAAGCAGATATATCAAACAAACAATACATGCTCAAAACGGGAGAAGAGGAAATTTTTGGCAAAGAAGAACACATTCGTAGAAGTGGAAGTGGGAAAGGGGTAGGGTAGTGACGCAATCAAGGGGTAAGTGGAAGATTGACTTGATTGATTGGTTGCTTTATGGCGATTCAACTTTCGCGTATCATGTACAACTAAGAAGAGAATAGGGGAACGCGATCGCGCACGGTCCAAGGTCTTTAGTGAAGGAACTGCTCTGACATTCGCGTGGAATTGATCAGAGAAGCCGCTGGCCAGAGCTGTGGGGCTATTTTTCCGCATCGGTCGTGCGTCACTACCTCGCTGCTGCCGAACGCATTTAGGAAATGGCTGCTGCTCTGGCGGGATGGGGCCGCGATCTCCTTATCGCCGGCGGTCGCGCTCGACTGACCGCCCGTCGCCCTCCCGCGGCCGGAGCGGCGCTCGTGAGCTCAGCCCCCGCGGAGGGGAGGTGGCATTGGCTGACTGATGATTTCTGGCGCTTCAAATGCTATGGCCATTTGCCCCGCAAATGTAGCGCAAGCTATAGTGCGATTTTTCTAACTCTACCCCTCAAGCCCCTGTGGCTACGATGGAATATCACACGGCATTTCGCGTCTTTCTCCGTCGTGCCGCTACAACTCGCATGATCGCAAGCACTGCTTGATACGGTCGCAACCATGCGATACCTGGCGGCACGCCTGAGAACGTCGCGAAATACTCTGACATATTCCATCCTGAAGACTGGCTTTCAGGGGCAAACTTAGAAAAATCGCAGTAAATATCGCGGGAAGTTGGGATGTTTTTGCCTCCTCTGTCTAGCATCGGCTTGCCGTTTCCGCTGAAATTGACCTTAGGAAAGCACTGCATGGAAGCGTGATTGTGGATAGTTAAGTTAGTGCCTTATTTTACGTGGCGAGACACAGGCCATGAGGCCTGCTCTTCCGTCTGACCACGCAAATTTCGCTATGCTTCTTTCACCAACTAGCGGAGAAAGAAGTTATCCATGGGCGACGAAACAGGCTAATTGAATTAGGTCAGAGGCTTCATTTAGGCTTAAGGATCTTTACATGGAGTAAATCTACTAACATGGGACATCCGGCTTTACTTCCCCTCCGAAGGCGAAGGATTTTTTTGCCCTTACAAATCCACGGCTTCGATCGAGTTTGAACCCGCAATCTTGGGTACAACAATACGATACGCTGACCGTTATACCACTCGAATCCTCAAAGGATAAGGTGGATAAGTTGCGAGGTGGAAACAAGTATGTATGAGGGACGTGGTCCATTTGCTAGGGAATTGCTCCAGCATCCGCCCGGCATTGATTGAGAGAAACCACGGAAGACTACCACTCACAGCTGCCGGTGGCTACAAGTGGCAGCGGCTGAACGCGACCAGCCACTCGCTGAAAAGGAAAACCCGCCCCCGCTGAACAGAGGTCCTCGCAGCCAGAGACACCGCCAACGCTGGGGAGGGGAGGGGGTGGATCATTGATTGTTAGTGACTCCGGGCGCGCCGACGGATGAGGTCTCCCGAGGAAACATGTACTACACTTAGGGGGTGGCGGCGGTCTCACCCCGCTACATGGCGAGATCCGACGGCGACCTCAGTGATAGGACAAGGAAGAGGAAGGAAAGATCGCGTGCGGTCCGTGTTTTGGAGTAACTCTCCGGCATTCACCTGGTGTTGATCGGAGAAACCACAGAAAACTACCGATCAGAGCAGCCGGCCGCTAGAATTCTCCTCCAGACAGCGGCTGAAGTCGACCTAGCTGAGAAGCCAGTGTCGAAAACGCTTCCATCGTCGGGAAGGTGATTGGGCGCAACCGGCGCCAGTCTAGTGAAAGGCGAGTGGACTGCGTTTGGGCAGCCCTGCGGCCTTGGAGGGGAGGGGTGGGGGAGATCGCGCAGGCGCCTGAAGGCGGCGGGCGACCCCTCTGAAGAGGGCTGTGGTTTCCATTCGGGGTAATATCCCTCCGGGAAGGCGGGATTCGATATTTCAACCCTGTTGACTCATCCGAGTGACTGCGTTGCTCCGCTCGTCCGAGAGGCGACTTCAAGTTCGCCACGCTCAAGTAATGCTCTCGGCGCAATCTCTTATCCACAGACGAGAAAGATTGCTTCTGGAAAGTTTTTCTTATCGGCAGCCGCGCAAATGTCAATTTCTTCGCAACTACTGACAAATAATACTATTGGAGAAAGTAATTTTATTAACAGAAGGTCGGCAAACTAAAAATGAAAATTCAAAAGGGACGAACGAACTCAATTTTCGACGAAATGCATTCGTATTGTTACATAAATATAGAAGCAGTTATTCGTGGAGAATAGCGCACAATTGGGTCAGAAAAAAATAGAAATGGTTTTATTGTATTGAATGGCATTCATATTTCAATAAAATTCAAGGGTAGGTGAAACAAAGGTGATAAGATTCATTTTTCGTAATATTTCAGGAGACCATTTTAAAGCTGCACTGATCTCCTATATTTCACTGAGTATTTACATTTCATTCATTTTCGTATCATCTTGAGTACTCCATCTCCAGTTTGATATGTGCAATGCAAAACAAATTTGTTGCAGTGTAAAACCATATCTGTTGATTTTTTTTATTTTGAAAATTGGTTTAACCTCCTTCTTTCTCGTACTCTGAATTATCAAAATCGTTTTGAAATTTTCAAATAACGTTCAAATATTGCATTAGCATAACCAATATGATTCATCAAATCAATTACCTTCCGATGTACAGAATAACTTAACTAAACGTACTGAGTTCAGATATTATTATCAGATAATGTTAACACTTAGTTTTACGCTTAATAACTGCCGATGGACAAAATAACATCTGAAATATTGCCGTAAAACTTGGGACAACAACATTCTATGCCGCATTTCTGACTCTATTGACATATTAGTGTTTTTCGATTACCCATAGATGTATTTAGATGTTGCGTCTTTAAAGATTCGCCGCATGATCGCAGTAATTCATAAATTAATGTTCTTTATACCAATATGTAGAAGGCAGTAACGTGCCTTTTTCTCAAAATTGACGCATTGTGGTAGAGCATGTTATTGTCCCGATGCCTTTAATTGAAAACTAAGGGGCATTAACATGCTATGCCACATTTCTGATGAAATTGAAATTTTGATGTATTTCGACGCCAAATAGATGTGTCAAGATGTTGGGGTTTTATTTTAAAAGTTCGCCGCAAGATGGCAGTGTAATTCACAAATGTGTATTCTTTAACCGAATGTGCAGAATGCAATGTCTAAAACTTCACTCTCCGTTTTCTCAAAATAACGTGTAGTGGCGTAGCATGTCATTGGCCCGAGGTCTTCCATTCTGTTCTGGAAACAACAAGGAACTGCTGACTCTTGATTCTGAAGCGCGGCCGTCGCCACCCCCGCCCCAATTTCGGCCGCCCTCGAGGGCAGAAGTTGAAACGAAGAGCGCTCTGCTACAATTCCGCGTCGCGGCTGCACAAGTTGCGCAAAAATTCCGCGAGTGGAGGCTGCTCTCAGCGGCGCTCGCCGGATTACCTGCTTCTGGACGGGGCGGGGCGGGGCGGGAGGAGTGGTTGGGGTGGAGCGGGGCTGAAGAGGCGGAAGGGGCAAAAGTGGGGGGCGGGGCGAGGCGGGGCAGAGCGGGGAGGGCGGAACGGGGCAGGGCGAGGCGCGGCGCGGTGGTGCGCGGATGGGGCGGGAATGGTGAGTGGGGCGAGCCGTGACGGGGCGGGACCGTGCGGGGCGATGCAGGGCGGGGCAGGGCGGGGCAGGGCGGGGCAGGGCGGGGCAGGGCGGGGGGCGGGGAAGGCGGGGTGGGGTGGGGCGAGGTGTGCGGGCGGGTCGGGTCGGGGCGGCGCGGACGGGTCGGGGCGGGTCGGGGCGGGCGGGGCCGGGCGGGCCGCGGCGGTGCGCGGATGGGGCGGCAATGGGGGCGGGGTGGGGCGGGGTGGGGCGGGGTGGGGCGGGGTGGGGCGGGGTGGGGCGGGGTGGGGCGGGGTGGGGCGGGGTGGGGCGGGGTGGGGCGGGGTGGGGCGGGGTGGGGCGGGGTGGGGCGGGGTGGGGCGGGGTGGGGCGGGGTGGGGCGGGGTGGGGCGGGGTGGGGCGGGGTGGGGCGGCGGGTTGGGAATGGGGCGGGGTGGGGCGGGTTGGGGTGGGCCAGGACGGAGCGGGGCGGAAGAGGTCTGGCGCTTTGAGAGTGGGCTCGCTTCTGAGAGCGAGGCCATCCATGCAACAATCACCCCCCCACCCCGCCCTTCGCCCGTTGGCTCCCGCGCACAGTGGGCGGCGAGGGCTTGGCTGCCACCGCTGCGGAAGGCGCTTCCTGGATCGCCTCTCAATGAACGTTGCAAACATTTGTGCTTTTTAAGGATTTATTTCTCTTGGCCCGAAGGCGCTCAGCGGCCGCTTCCTTTTACTTTCTCACGCTTAACAACGAAGTTCTTAAGAAGACAAAGTTACGTAATGCTCCCCGAAAAAAACGGCGAATTTTCGGCAGGAAAAAACTTATTGCAGGGCCCTGGTAATAAAAAAGTGAATAAATCCACATGCTAAATATAGAGGAAAAGGTCCTCTAACTCGTGCTGTAGCCAGAATTCAAATTTTGTGGCTACCTCATACCGAAAAATCGAATGACGGCAAAATATCTAACCGTCCGTCTGTCAGTCTGTGAATATCGTATCGCTAGCGGCTAAACCGTTCGGCCGATTTTCTCCAAAATTGATATTCCTTCATAGATGTGGCAGAAGTCGCGAACTCTGGAATTTGAAACTGATATATTTTAATTTTGGGGGAACTTTAAATGAAGCCCCTGCAACATTTTTAAAAAAAGTTCCATTGATTTTTATTAAATTTTGTTGTTGGTTAGTGTAAAGGACGTTTAAGAGAATGGTGTAGGTCTCTATCTTTAAAACCCTGATTTTTACAAAATTGCAAAATTTTTTCGGAGTCTTCCTACAACTAAAATATTAAATATAAAAATTTTTCTTTTAATGAAATCTGTTCCTTACTTATACATTTTGAAATAATGTCATGTACAATTTTTCGCAAAGTTGAGTATTTTTTGCGAAGAAAAACAACACTACATTTCTTGATAAAATGTTGGCAGGGTTATTTAATCATTCCAAAACGTACTACATCTTATCGTTTTCTATCTCCTCGAACGTTGGTATGAACGCCCCTTCCAAGCCACAGCAAATACCGTTGGAGTGACTGACGCCGTCATTTTGACGGTTACAGCATACTGAAGTAAATGCTATCTTCATTAAAATGAACAGTAGGCCATTGGGATTATTTGACTTTAAATATATGTATAATTTAAAGTATATGAGAAAATTTCGAAAATATTCTAATTTACCTTTTGAAAGCCCCACAGCCGTCAAATGGATTGCTTCCCAGTAGTCACTAAACAATGCGCTGCAAGCGTCGACTTGTATTGTTTGTATCATCTTGTCTCTCTTCCGAGAAACCATGGACGCTCTCTCTGTTGGAAAGCATTAGCGTTCATAGTATTTAGGGTCGATGCTAGAAGTCGGTGATGGAATGATACGCTATCGAGACTTGCGTTAGGACGAAAGGCAACTCAACGAGTGATTAGCCAGACTTTTAGTAATTATATTGATGTCAATTGCATATACTCTTCCAATTACTGTAATCAATCAATAAAACTGATAAATGAAGTACATCTATTTATTTGTGTGTATAAAGTCCTCAAAATCCAGAAACAGCTACATGGATCGTCAAAATGACGGTTCGCAGGCATTATTGGCAAATGCAAGAACCGGGCGTTCTGGTCTTAAGATTCTTCGCCGGGGGGGGGGGGCTTGTGATTCGTATCCGAATTCAGCAAATGAGCATCAGACAACAGGTTGCGTCACAATATTAGCGGGGAGTTTAAACGCAGCCAGATATCAAATATCACCTCGTAACACGTCACTGAAACGCATATCATCATATATATTATTTTCGTTAAAACCGTGAATTTGTTGTCCCTCCTACTCGGCTCATAGTGAACGGATTTTAACTAATGAGGTACCAAAAAAAAGATAAAAAAATCAGGAATGGAGGTCACTAAATATTGCAAATCACGAAGCTTTTCGTTATTAATAAAATGCTAGGAAACTTTTGTTGTTTGAACTTTGCGGCTGGGATAGTTAGCGTGCCCTCCGCGCGCTGCCTGTGAAGATGGCGGTTATGCGCACACCATCCGCCACAGGGGAACTCACGTGGTTGTCGCATGTGAATCGAAGCGGCGGGAAGCGGAAATCTGTTGTGCGTTCCGTTAAGACAAACATGTGTGCGACTATTTATCAATTGTGTTGTAAGTGTTCAATGTAAGGTTTCCCTTCAGTGCGATGTAATCGCACGGGTTCAGCTAGTATAAAGAATTTCTTTTAAATATTGAATCCTGTTCACCTTCGTCGTGTTATTTCTGGTCACCGTCGAATCTCGTCACTTTGTACCACTTTCAAAATATTTCTCAACACTTCTCGCTCCCCATGCAACGCAGCGGCCAGCGTCTTTATCTTGGGTTTTTGGTTCTTGGAGCACCAAGGTCACGGACGAAAAATGGAGGGGGAAGGCTTTCTCCAATAGGGAGCTTCCACGTCACAACAGTGCATATTTATTTACTTGGGTTTTTCGTTCTTGGCGCACCAAGGTCACGGACGAAAAATGGAGAGGGAAGACTTTCTCCAATAGGGAGATTCGACGTCACAACGCAGTAGTGCATATATAGTTCCCTATTGGAGAAAGCCTTCCCTCTCCATTTTTCGTCCATTTGGTGCGCCAAGAACGAAAAGCCCAAGTGTAGCTTCTCAAACGGAGTGCCCGTGCTGTGGTCACGTGGTACGTGACGCAACCTGCTGCTGCGTAGGAGCAAAAGTCGGCGCGCCGAGTGGCTCCCCGCCTCTTTCCACCCGCTTCGCCCCCTCGCGCCCACTGCGTCCGCCGGCGCGGCGGCTGCCCGCGCGCAGCAGAAGCGAGTTTCCCACCGAGGGACAATAAACACGGGGCGGGGGGGGGGCGAAGGCCAAGTGGAGCGAAGTGGGGCGAGGGAACCGAGGCAGGTGCTGGCGCATAACTTCCCCTCTCGGGCGGCGGGAGGGGAAGGCAGGGGAGGCTGTTGCCCCCACGCGCTGCAATAAACCCATTCAAGACCTCCACCCACAAGGAAGGCCGCGAATCAGAGGGAGGAACGACGTACCTCAGAACCTAAAAATTATGGACTTTATGCTTGGGTTTTTCATTCTTGGCGCACCAAGGTCACGGACGAAAAATGGAAAGGGAAGGCTTTCTCCAATAGGAAGGTTTCACGTCACAACACAGTAGTGAATAGCAGCTCTCTACTGGAGAAAGCCTTCCCTCTCTATTTTCGTCGGTGACCTGGGTGTGCCAAGAACGAAAAACCCAAGTACAAGAACTCGAAAAACTAGCAAGACATAGGAGTGGAATAAAATACTTCAGCTGATTCACATTGAATGGTAGCGCCAAATTCACAGACATCAGTTGAGTCATTTCTTGAATCCTCGCACGATAGCACCACAATGTGTTCTCAGAAAAGCAGAGGGAAAAAGGAGAGACATCGGCCGGAATTCTACGCCACAGAAGCAACGACAAATAGGAAACGGACCACGACAAACTACGAGATCACCAAGCTGGCAGTTCACTGTTTCGCAAAGTAGAAAGTGGAAACCAAGACCTTCCAGCCAGAAGAAACGTGCGTGCGCAAACACTGAGGGACAACCTGCATTTGTCCTCATGTAGAATGGTGCAAGCAGAGGAACTTATCTATAAATGAATTCGCTAAAAAACAATAGCGTTACAATAGGGAACACAAAATGAAACTCGCAACTTGAGTTAGAAACAAATGCACATCTGAGGGTTTTTCACTTTATTATTATTTGGTGAATCCGTTACACCGGCTGCAATACCTCCCAGGCAACTCGCTTTCCACTGCAGTGTAATTGACTAGATGGACCCATTCTCCCATTTAAGCATAGCTGCGGTTGAAGGCCACGAGCTGGAAGGAGAGGAGGAGATTGCTATCCAATCGGGAGCTCCAATACCAAAAACTTAAGTCCTAACGAAGTTCCCGATTGGATGACAGTGTTCATCTCTTCTTCCACCTCGTGACTTTGAAGTGCAGATATGTTTAGTTTATAACCCAGTACACTCGGTATATACTTTTATGAGCAGGGAGCGGCTTTTATGACCTAAAACTTCGTCAAAAGTTATCAATAAAAAGGTCTTAAAGTTTTTTGAAAATGCCCCCAAAGGAAAGAAAAATGATGTAAAAATATTGCTCAAAACCAGTTCGGATGAACAACTCAAACTATTAGATATGTTACTGATGTATTTGTGGCTTCTTCCTTTCGTTCAAGTGAACTCAGCTTGCAAACTTACGGCGTGGACTGTTCTTTACCAGGAAATCTCTATCTTTAGTTACTCCAAAATCAGCTGAACCGATAATTCCGATGATAGATGTCACAGGAACCTTAGATTGCACACAACGGCTGACATTACAATTTCTAAGCAAAGAAATAGAATAAGCTGCTCAGGGATTCTGTGGAGAACATTAAATGTTGTTGCATTAAATTTTGTTGCATATCGTAAATATTATTTGAAGCAAGTACCATTAAAACGATATTAGCGATGAAATCAGCAAAAATTGCATTAAAATAACGGGAAAAGGTAAAAACGATTTTTAGTCAAAATCAAAGAAAAATAGAAAAAGACAAAAAATGGATCATTTCGTTTTGTCATAACATAAAAATAATTTCGATAGTAAACGCATTATTCTTAAGTGAAAATAAACATTGATTTTTCATTAAAATCCACTCCCGATTTATGAGTGTCTTTTTATGGAGGAGCTCTTTTTATGCTTATTTATGCTGGAATGAATCTTTTTATGCTTATTTTGTGGTAAAAAATACATACTTCCACGCTAACAAATTAACTTTTACCATGGCTTCGTACGTACTTTTATCCCCTTCTACAGATGAAGATACCATTTGTTTTTAAGTTGTCATGAATGTGTGTACTTTTTACTTCATAGTTTTAACTTCAATACAGGTGTTTACAAAGGCACGAGAACTTCATCGGACTCATCTGGCAACGCAAGCATTTATAGCCCGTAAGGTGTTAAAAATTATTAAAATAAACTTTTGAAAGCAAACTTTCGAAAACAAATAACATTGTAATGATACACAATGAAATTTGTAAAATACGTAAGTCCTCCTTTGAGATATACCGGAAAAGAAGCGGTTGCAATTACTAGAAAGAGAACCGCTTGTAGTAACTAAGTCATTTAAGTGACATAACATGCAGAGCACCGTAATAATGGTAACTGTGATATTCCATTTAACTTTAAATGATATTAATTTTAAATAACATTTAACATTATTACATCACATTTAATTAAAGAATACCCACTATTTCTAAAGTACAGACAAGTATTTACATGGAGAACATTTTGAAATTATTATTTTATTCTTTTGAAATTATTGTGTATTAGTCGCTAATGATCTCTGAGGTTTATATAATTCAAAACAAATAATTAAACACGCAATTTATTATTAAAAATAATTTTGAAAATACTTTTTATCTTGCAATTCGCCAAAGAGATTTCATGGAAACATTTGTTAAAAAAATCCACACCATTTAAACAGACGATCACAAAAACAACCTTATTAAATAGGCAAATCTATTGTCACAACTGTACTGCAAGTACGAAATTATAGTTGAGAGCAAAGGGTGTCATTTGTTTTTTAGGCGGGAATTCACGGGCGGTACGTCCGCAGCGACTGAATGACTCAGAAGAGGAGCGATCGACGCCGCGTGTGGGTGGCCTGTCTCCGGTTCCGTCGCCAACGAAAACAAAGTGCGTCTGCGAATCGTGGAGCGGCCACCGGCAAACTTGTCTCCCCCTCCCCCTCCTTTCCTCCTACTGTAAAACCCGCTAATACGAAATTTCGGATTATCAGAACATTGCGTTTGAAGGAAAAAATAAACAAAAACCATCTGATTTGTATTAATTTGATTTATGAACAAAAACGCATGATCACGGTGTAAGTCAACACAATTCTGAATTCTACGTAAAATACCCGTTAACAGCAGCGACACAAACTGCGCTTAACTCTTCTGAACAATGTAGCAACCAGTACCCTACCGCATGCGATCGGTTATTCACGAACACTATTCCGCTTTTTGCAACATCGCCGCTTCGTCATCACAGCACCACGCTGCGTCTCCGTTTTGTCATGACATCGCGCGCTACGTTGCACTGTGTCTGGGAATCCAACAGACATATTTGCATATGTGCGATACGTTTTTACGGATAATCCGCACAGAGGCGAGTGCTACCTCTGTGTCAGTGCTGCTTCACTTCGTAATTAAAATGTTTCTTTCATGCAGAGAAGAAATTAATACTCACGATATAACTGTAACGAATATATTATAACTTTCAATTTCAGATTAATATGTTAATCGTGAGGAGGAGATTCCCTGTCCGTCACTAACTCTGCTAGTTATTTTCTTGCTATTATTCTCCCGGGCTACACGCCGTCGTAGCACTTGCCGTCGTGGGCGAGTCTCCACAACGCCCCGTCGATGCTTTGGATGGACGTGTCGCCGCACGAACATTTCCGAATCCGAACGGACCCCTCCAATTAGTTGGGAATCCCGGGGCTGCACTGCACTTGCGTCCGTTGCCCCAGGCACTGGCACAGGCAGAGACCGCGGCGTCGCCTTCAGAAGCCGTGAATTCCAGCGCGGATGCCGCCCCCGCCCCCGCCCCGCCCCCTCCCCCGCCACGCCCCGCCCCGCCCCGCCCCGCCCCGCCTCGCCGCGCCCCAGGCCGTCGGCGCGCCGCGCAGCGTCTGCGGAGAACAGGTCGCTTCGCAAGCGGCCGCCAACTTGCGCCGCGTCAGGACCTGGGGGGGGGGGCAAAAAACAGGGCAGACTGCGGGGGGAAGGGTGGGGAACAGAAGACGACGAGAAACAAGACAACAAGTTCAAGAACAAGACTACGGTGGAGGTCAAAGATAGTAGTAGCAGTAGTAGTACTACTAGTAGAAAGAGGAGTAGAAGGACGAGGAGAAAAAGAGTAGAACAAGGAAAAGGAGGAGGAAAAATGACGGAGACGAGTAAAATGAGAAGAAGATACAATGAGGGAAAGATAGTATGGTCGTATGCCAAGAATGAGGGAGGAATAAAGAGTAAATGTACAACAAATAGTGGAAGATAGAAGAGAAGTGGAAGAGATTAAACATGGCAAAAAGTAACGGTGAAAGAAGAATAGCGTCAGTTAAAAATAAAGGGCAGAGACGTCACTAGGGAGAAGTGCAAATAAGAGAGGGGGACATGGCAAAGAGAAGAAAAGGAGAAATCCATTTAGTGTCGCTGAGAACCACGAGATATGAGGCGGATCGTGTCCATAAATTTTAGATTTAGATTGCATCTAAACTATATTTTTATTCGATTTAAATTACATTTAGATTCGATTTAAATTACATTTAGAGTAGATTTAGATTAGATTTATTACTAATTCTGCAATTAAGTTAGACAACTTGGTGGCAGAACACACTAATTTAACATTACAGAACTTAACAACTTTACAGCATTTACAAACTTTACAAAGTAATATGAAATTTTCACCGTGCGAGCTTTCACAGCACTCCACTTCACCGCACTTCACTTCCCCGCACTGTTGATCACTGAGCTCTAATGCCTTTCTTACATACTCTTTTTCCTCAACTTTCCAACACCACTACACTACACGCCACTGCACATAATTAATAATACTAATAGTGATAATTATAGAACTTACTTTACATAACAGACTAATAATTGGACGGTGCTATGCATCAACCGATTACGCGAGATCATACAAGTTTTGAGATAATCGTGTTCAAAGGTTTTATTACATTTTCAGCTCAAAAAACTGTAATTTAATTATTTCATTCACTGAAGCGCCAAACTACACAAACATGAGTGGAATATCTGGCGCTTACCTGTATAATGTGAAATTAAGAACAGCAGATTTGATGATCTACGTTTATAGCCGGTTATTGCGAAACATAAAATCCCTGATGTGACTGACGGCGTTTACATTTTTCATTAATTATAATGCTATTTTTATAGGTTTGGCGCCAAAATTTTTCGTCCACTTAGAACATGTTCCAATGCAACTGAGGGCGTCCATATCTCATTTGTTTAAAAAATTGCCCTTAGCCGGTTGATGCATAACACCGTACAATTTAATAATATTACACGTATTTGCAATCCACATATCAACATCTAAGAAACTGATTTATTTGTAATCTTGTGAATGTGGCTGAGGGCTGAAACCGAGGAGCAAACGGAAAGGGAGCCACGAGACACGATCAGACGAGGCGATGCAGGCGGCGGCGGCGGCGTCAGATCGGAGGGTGAAGGGCGACTGTCGTTTGGCGCAGAGGGCGCGGTGGGCGGCCAAAGGGCAAAGGGAGGGCAGCTGGGTCGACGCCCGCGTCCCCGGCGGCGACGGCACCAAACTCCGCCAGGAGGTGACAGGAAGCGAGGAAGAAGGTGAGATAAATGTTGAAGTTGAGGCCGAGGGCCGTGCGAGGGGGGCGGGGGTCGAGAAAGTCTGAAGAAACAAAACAAGGCCGCGCCCTTGTGTGCGTAGGGCTGATAATGGCTTGACAACAAGGGCTTCCGCAGCCGAGTGGAGAAGGGCTCAAGAGAAAAGAACACGGCGCTAATACAAGCGCCGAGGTAAACACGTTACGGGCGAAAACAGCTGAACGAGAAAAATGGGAGCAAAACAAGAACAAGTTGTTATCGAAGTCAATGACAAATTGATGCAGCGGTGACACGTTAAAAAGGTGAATAAACTATGGAGGTGAGAAAGACATCTTTGTCAACACGAGGCAAAGCAAATGATGGCATAAATGAATAAAAGGTACACACACCTTTAAACCTTCACTGGACATAAAACTAATAAGTAAAAGAATGAGAGAATGCAAAGAGTTTTCTCGAGAGGTCCCAAGCGTACAATGAGAGAAGCTTCTACCCAAAGAAGCATTTAAACCTTAGTGTTCGACATGCGCCCGGGAAAATTCCGTCAATCGATGATGGCAACACTGACATTCGATTGAATAACGATCGATTTGGGGCCTCGCGTCCCTTTCTATTTGGAGCTCGGTCAGAGGGTCGTGTGCTAATACCTCACACACAACTTTCCTTTACCTTCTCATCGGGACACCCTTCAAACCACGTAGTCCTAATCCTTAAGAACATCAAAAGTCTGTCAGACGGAATGGAGTGTTCCAAAACGTTGTCTTACGTATGGTATTGTTATTTCAAAAATATATCTCATATTGCACTTGTATTTATTTATTATAATTGACTAATTTTAAGGGCGTTCCAGTATCACTTTAAAAATCTTCCAGTATCACTATTACCTAAAATCACTCTATGCTTTATGGGGCTATTAAAATGAGTTAATAAGCTATAGGTAGGAAAGTGGATGTTCTTTAAAGGATAGCATCATTTTTTCAAGAAAGGGAAAGAGTGAACGTTTAAATTTTGCTCTGAGTGGTAGGAACGGGGAATAAAGGTATTTTTTACGTAATCTCATGCAGACATTAACGTACCCTAACATTTCTCTTGCTTTAAGGTCAGAAATTTTATTGATTTCGCAATTACAATGTGGTTTTATGAAAAAACAAACAAAAAATATTCGTCTTTGTATCAGAGAAAATAGTAATTTAAAACCTGCAGTCTAGGTTTTTCCCAAAAGCGGTTTGGTACAATCCGCATCCAAAGGGTTTAATCCATTCATAGATTGTGAATATCAGTTTGTTTGTTTTTTTAGAGCGACTTTCAAGATAATCCCCTCTATCAGTTCCTTCGTCCTCAGCTCACCCTAGGGCACGGCACCCATGGTCGCTCCGTCCACCCTCCCGCTCCACCTTTCCAGCCCTTTCCGCTCTATCTGCTGGCCCTCCCCGCCATGCCCTCTATTTCGCAGTCGTGTGCACACTCCCCCCCCCTCAGCCAAGTCCGCCCTTTTTACTCTGTTTTTCCCTGTCATCTTCTGCCCCGCGTGTCCCATACAGTTTTGACTGTTTTTGAGCAAATAAATCAAATGGAATCAAACCACGTGTCGTCGTCCTCCACGGCTGCCGTCGCCGCCGCCCGACCGCGCCTCCATCCAAGCCCTTCCCGGCTGTCTTCTCCTCAGGCTTCCGCGCTGCTTCCACTGCTCTCTCCCTTGCCCTCCGCCCTCCTTCCCCACTCCCCACGCGCCTTCACCACGTCACCCGGGAACCCCCGGCGCGTTGGGATTGCATTTAACCATAGACTAAGGATGTACATCTTTACTCTACGATTTAACCTTCCGGTGGGCGCGCCTATTTTGCTCACAAAAGCGGGCGCGTAGGAGCACTGCGAGCTGCCTCGAGAAAACAGTCCTTTGCACCCTCAAAACTTGTTATTTAATTGAAGAAGGAAGAATAAAAACTCACAACTATTCATTACATTTTTAATGTTAATACATTCTATAAATCACTGAAATGTGGATAGTTTTAGGTATAGAATAATAAATAACACATTGTTTCAGAAAACTTTATAAAACTAAATATAACGAAGAGAAAAGTTAACTAGAAAATTGTTATTTAATAGTCAAATTAATTAAATGAGTTACTGTTCTTAAATTTTAGAAAATCATCAATTGGTTTTCAACAAGTCGTTGCCAGTAACTCAAGAAGATGCCTGATTTCTTCATCTGTCTCAGCCCTTCAGCAAAGAAAAACAAAAATAAGACTACAAGTAATAGGAAAATATCAACAAAAAAACTTTTGACATCACTGATTTTACTTACAGTGATCGAAAATACATGTAAACGAACAGTGTACATACGAATTATTATTAGGTGTACACCCTACTCCGTGCTTTGATGAGCTTGTGAACATTTTAACATTTTGCCTAACAAGACTTCCAAAGCCTACTTCACATTTATTGCACCTCAAGACCATCGGACCGTGACGAAACATCATAGTGTCGTGCGTTGACAGCAAACACGCAATCTCTACTATTACTGATACGTGGCCTTAATGTCTATTCTTTGGATCCTGAACGTTTCATATACGTACGATCCCCTCGAAACGGCACATTTGATACAATTATTTTCATGCAAAATACCGTGCTGTCTTTTGGTCAATCACAATACTAACATACATCCTCTGGCTTTAAAAATTATTATTTATTTAAAAGTAAATTAAAATTAAAAGTATAAGAAAAATATAATAATTGATATTATATTTTTATATTATTTTTGGTATAATGTTTATATATGTGTATTATATTGAGTATTTGTGGTGTAGTGTTTCTGTCTTTTACAGGATTTGTGCAAGGCGAGCGGTGGCAGTAACGGGGTGGTGGGCCGGGGGGGGGGTGAGCTTTAAGCGCTGGGGGCGCTGCGCGCGGCAGTCGCAAGAAGGCGGCCAAGTCCCCATCCTCCCTTCCGGGGGCGAGGGCGGGGGCGGGGGCGGGGGCGGGGGGCCGAGCAAGAAGATGAGAGTGGGTCTGTGGGCGCGACAGGAAGCAGAGCAAGGCGGAGTGAAAGTTCGCGTTCGCGAGACAGCGGGTGGGGGGCGGGGGGGAGGGGGGTGCAGGGCTGGGCGCGACAGGCGCGCGGCTGGCGGAGGAGTCAGCACCTAATTGGAAACGCCTTCATCCCGAGGCCCAGGCAGCGCCCTTCAGCTGCCTCGCTGCCACTGGACAAATTCATCACGTGGGCACACCGGCGAGGGAGCAGGGCGGTTTTATTTTCTCGCTACGGACTAGAGACAATGTTATGTGACGCTGCGCGAGAAAACACGTATTTTCGGCACAAAGCTGTTATTATAGGGCTCTGGTGACGATAAATCCAGTTGCTTAACGTCCTCTAACATGTCGAGATCATATTTTGTGGGTCCTTGATACCGAAAAATCGAATGACGGCAAAACATGTCGGCCAGTTCGTCCGTCTGTGAACAACGCTAACGGCTAAACCCTTCAACCAATATTCTCAAAAATTGATATTCTCCTGTCGATGTGGCTAACGTCGTAGACCCTTGAATGAGAAACTGATATTTTAATTTTGACGGGTACTTTACATGAAGCCGCTGGGACATTTTACACATATTCAAAGGAATGGCTGCACCATTATATAATAAACTTTTCTGTTGGATAGTGTCAAGGACGTTTAAGACAATAGTGCTGGCCTCATGTTTCTTGGATACCATGATTTTTCGAAAATTGAAAAAGTTCACAAGTTTTTCGGAGTCATCATACAAATAAAATATTAAAGATAGATATGTTTTTCTTTAATAAAATCTGTTTCTTAAAGATGGATTTCGAAATCAGGTCATGCACAATTTTTTTAAAAGTTTTCCGCGTAATTTTGCGTGAAAATACGGGCGAGAAAGTACGTGCTGTTATAGTTTACATTAAATTTCTTTTCATATCTACGTGTTCAGAGAACTTTTCAGAATGATACACTACTTTCGACTTATTACAACATCACTAGACAAAAAAATGGCACATCTAAAAACTCAATCTGGATCAAAAAACTCAAATGGCATTTACAAAAAATCAAGTGATCAATATTAAGTTAAGGGGACAAATATGATTAAAATGCGTCTATTTTCATGATGAAACTTTCGTACAATTAGTTCACAACAGAGCTGATGTGAACTAATTTCCCGCAAAGATTGCATCAAAGGAGCCTCCGACACGCGTCGTTCTCCGCTGGGGTTGCGTTTTCACCCACAACATTTGTTTCGAAATTCCCGGTGGACAAAGCGAGTTCTCGGCGGGTTTTGTCTCAGGGGTCCTCTCTCTTCCCCACTTCGCAATATTCTTAACCTCCTCAATCATCATTCGGTATCATCTTCTTTTTACATCGACACTAGGTTTTTTCAACGACCTCAGTACTTTATTGTGTCCCAAACATAAATTAACAACAGATGAACACGGTTCTCCTTCAAAATTACATTTTTGATATGCGCATCATTTGTTGGAACAACCCTGCAAACTATTTTCAGTAGGCTATGACAGGGAACTATTTGTAATTCTTTTGTAATGACGGCACTATCACGAGCAACGTAAAATCCCGCAGATAAAATTTAAACACAAACACCAATCGATGAACGCATTTTACTTTTCTGTCGACGCTCCATCATCAGAGCTCTTGTGACGCCCTCAGCACATCAACAACTGCTCTCGCGGGGGCGAAAGAAATCGACCTTCTCGCATTTAGGGACCACGTTTGAATTTTTTATTATTACTCCAATGTTGTTTTTTTTTGTTCAGTTTGAGACACTGATCGCGAGGTTTTGCTGAATTATTAAAAACGATGGGCACTGTGCTTTCTTCCTGTGCAGTAATTGGCCGTTCGCTTTCCTCGGTGGTGTTTTATTGGTAGGCGCTCCGCAACAAAATCTAAACCAACGCCGCTTCCACTGCCATTCGATCTTCACCAGCCGCAGCTCTTGATCCTCCAACAGGACATTTCCAGGAGGAGACAGCGGGACAGGCCACACACATCGCCAGGGCCCAAAGAGCCCCCGTACTTCTTAAAAATATTTAATAAATTAATCGTATTAACTATATTATGGAGAGATTTGTCTTTGTTAAAATACATAACTCCTGTTTTTAATGTCAAAATTTCGTATCGCGCTTTCCTTGTTTCATTTTCTTTCTAATACAAACATTTATTAGAGAAATACTGATCTGCATTTTACAGAAATTGTCACGTATATGATTAGTACTTAAGTGACAAAACTCTCTACAAACTTTCAGCATTCATTTTTCAATCAGCTCGTGTACGGCGCATTGGGGACCCATGCGTTTGCACTCTGATGCAAAGAGAGACGCTCAATACGCTCTCGTAAGCGGACGCGGCAGAACATGCGCATCATGTCGCATTGCCCTCCGGGAGAGGTAATACAGGATACGCGCCCACGCCCCTCCTCGCCCACGCAGGAAGTTTCTGCGCCGGCGGCGGGGCGGGGCGGGGATGGAGGGGAGGGGCGGCGCGGGCCGGGCTGGCGTGGGACGGCGTGGGGCGGGGCGAGGCGGGGCGGAGCGGGGCGGGGCGGCGCGGGGCGGGGAGGGACGGGGCGGGGAGGGACGGTGCGGGGCGGCGCGGGGCGGGTGGGCGATTGCGGTGAGGGCGGGCGGACAAACGCCGCGATGACCCACATGCAGGACAGAATTCACAGCAATTTCCGAGTTAGACTCCCGACTGTTGATTACAGGCCCGTAATTCCCCTCTGACGTCACAATGAGGACGCACAGCGGTCGCGCACATATCTTATTACGTGACCGGGCGCGCTAACGCGGCCACCAAAGCCATGGAGCGCGAGCATAAGGCAAGGCGGAAGAGTTTCAAATGGATGAAGCAAAAAGCCACTCAATGTACAGGGAGATATAGGGGGAATAGAGAGAGGGAGAGAGAGGGAGGAAGAGAGAGGGAGAGAACAATTCGTTGAAGAATAGAAAAGGAAGATAAATAGTACACAAAAACAAAAGGAACATGGGCGGACTATGACGGAAGTCTCTTGAGGAACAACAAGATGAAAACTGGCAAGCAGGAAGGAGGTGAAACATTTGACGAGACATAGGGCGAAAAACAGAAAATGCGACAAGTGCACAGGCTGTAAGCAGTCTAGCCAAGGAGCACATATGACGAGAGGCACAGAAGGCAGCAACATCAGAGGGAGAGGAGCGGCAGATGCTCAAGCAGAGACACAAGCAACGCGCGCGTGAGGGATATAGGTCGGCACATGTGGACAGAAACACAGAGAGCAATGGACAAACTGGATGCTAATAGAGCGCGAGGCTAACTGAACAACAGAAGCCGAAACAGAGTAAAGCGGAAAGGAAGATGAATACGAAAGAAAAGAAGAGACGAAAGTTGACGTAGAGCCACGTTTCGCAACAACTTAACTATTCTGATAACTTGCAATATAAGAACACGAAAATGAGTCATATGGCATTCTACAGTGCGTCAAATGCATCAGAGACATTGCCAGCTTTCCTGTAGGTAATACCACGAGTGCTTTGGAAATTGTTGATAAATTCCTGACTCGCAAAGCGAGGAGACGATTTATCTGAGAATTTCAAAAGCACGAGTGGCATTTAATAGGACTATTCCACGAATGAAATTACGTCCAACAGATTTCCAAAATGCGCCAATTATTGAAAGCAACTAAAATCAAAGAGGTTATGTTATCGTATATATGGGGTTTATTCGACACCGACCTAGCGAATGATGTATACTGTCTAAGATATATGAGTCACAGTTTATGATTAGCCAGTAGGGAGAAAAACTAGATAGCAAAAAACCATAAACCTTTCGAGATACACCGCCCTAATTGGGGCATTTTGAATGTATAGTTAAACACTATTGGTTTTAATTTCACGAATGGAATTGTCCTCTTAATGGTGCGCAATAATTTCTGGTCAGGTAATGAATGTCCTCGCGTTGAAACATGATTATGCAGCGACCGCGTGACAAATGACGGTCCCGGCGCCCAGACTTTCAGTTGTTTTCCGGAGAAGGGAAGGGGAGGGAGGCGCATTCTCACGAGTCAAGTTTCGTTTAGAGATTGAAGTTGATCAACAAAAGTTGAATAAGACTTGAATCAGTTGTTCACACATTTTAATATTAACTGATCAGTGATTTTATTGAACAAATGATGTCCAGTGCAGTTCGGCGTGTGTGCAGATGATAGCAGTTTTATCAAAACAATAACATGTAACATTATTTTTTGTTGTAACATTATTGAGAAATAGATCTGCTCTTTTATACCAAACCAATTTTGGCACGTACAATTCTTATGTTCTCATTTCACTTTTCAGTAATTTGCACACCAATTATTTTATATACATCGTTCTAATACTCTTGATTTTACTGTTCAGATCAGCAAACGTAAGGCCAGAAATTTTTAATTCCTTGACAACAGAACCCAATACATTTTATCATCCATCTTTATTTCTATAATTATCCGTTCGGTGGTTCCAAAGGCAATCAAGCCTATGATGTACATTAACTGTAAAACGTTAGTGGACACTTAGGAATCTTTCAGTTCTGGGTCTGTAGAAACGTTGCAGAGGCATTTAACATACGAGGGTGAGTCAACTGAAAACCGTAAAAGTATAATAAAAAAATTCAAATGTAGGGTTATTGTCCTGTAAGTTGATACGCAGGTTTGCAATAGTGCCAGATGTCTCGTGAGTGGCATCATTTGGAAGAAACACAAACTCCGGCGTAGGAACAGTGTAAAAATTGCTGCCCAACTAGCAACGTGCACTAGAAAGGAACAACGTTCTGTGGTTAGGTGTTTGCGAAGTGAAGGTGTGAAACCTATTGACATTCTTCGACGAATGAAGGTTTAGTATGGTGACGCGTATTTGTCACAGCAGCAAGTGTACGAATGGTGTCGGAAGTTTGCAAATGGTGTGACATCCGGGACCAGCGTTCCGCGCCTAGGCCAGGCACATCGCTTTTTGATTCCAGAGACCATTGCAGCCGTTGATGCAATCGTGATGGACAATCATCGAGTTACATTAGACGACACTGCAAAAGCTGTACACTTTAGTCATGGTTCAGCACATCACATTGTGCATGATGCGCTCCGATTTCATAAGTGTCTGCAAGATGGGTGCCCTGACAACTGATTTCGGAATTGAAACAGGGACGTGTCGATGAGTGTGAAGAAATTTTGCAGCGCGTTGAACGTGACGGTGATGCCTTTCTTGGACGAATCGTCACCGGGGACGAAACCTAGGTGTGACCTGAGATTTGAATGCCTTCCACATCCACCTTACTCGCCCGATCTTACTCCCCAAACCATTTCCACATATTTGGCCCACTCAAAAATCAATGGGCGGCAAGACGTTCCATTCGGATGATGAGGTTCGCCACGCGGTGCACGAGTGGTTGCACCGTCTCCCAGAAACATTATTTTCTTCAGAAATTCAGGCTCTTTGGAAGCGCTGGCAGAAATGCATTGAGCGTGGGCGGCTATGTCGAAAAGTGTTCCAGTTTTGGACAATGTGTGTACAATAAATAATATTTTGAAAAATAATTACGGTTTTCATTTGATTCACCCTTGTAACTTAGATAAAAAGTCTTGACCAAAATATTGGGTGGGAATTTTCTTGACATGAGTAACGGCCTTACGTATCTGTGGCAAGGAATTCACAAGATGTTGCACAATTTGAGGAGAAGTATTAATGCATCCTCCTCGTAACGCTTTCGTCCATTCTGTTTTGTTTGCAATTTTTCTATTTCTATTTTTTTTCCAGAAAACTCCATAAATATTCTATCAAATTTAGGTCTTGAAACTGAGGAGGAAAGTGTAGTTATTTTGACATATTGTACAACAGCCAAAGTTAAGTATCTTAAGCAGTGTGCTAAGGATCACAGTCCTGTTAAAAATGCAGGCTCGTCCTAAATTCATTCAAGCAGCACTGGCTCTCAAATTTCTCATTTCTTAAAATGTCAATGTAGAAATTTTGGTTCATTATAATGAACCAAAATTATGAAGTGCAAATTTCTGATTTCACTAGCGATCTTACACTCCCATACTCAGACCGAACCACAGCCATCGCGACTTCACGGGCGAAATTAAATTCTGCGGCTTGAACTCTCTGTTCTCTTTCCTCTTCACTAGACGCCGACCACTCGTTCCAAAAACGGAGAACTGGCTCTCACCCGGAAATATGTTTTTGGTACATGAAGAGAGCAATAAAATTAAAATTATTTTAATGTTTCCTCTTAATTTTGTGACGTCTAAAAGTCTAATCAGAATATTATTCTTATTCTTCTTCTTCTTATTATTATTATTATTATTGAGTGAAGAGAACAGGCGTCCATCCGCTTTTTACACCAACTGTAGTTGCATAAATTTCATCACAACACTTTCAGGCCATTTGAGACTCAATCTAGTTTTCAATAATATCTCGCACGAGCACCGCGGCCAGATACAGGCGTACCACACAGTTCGACAAAAGTCGACTGCCTGGTTCACAAGTTTCAACTTGAAAGCAATTCGTGATAAGTCATCACTTGAACGACAAAAGTTTGAGTGAGTCAAGCTTTTCTTGATCAACTACAACGTTGATCAACTCTACCAAAAGAAAGATTCTAACTGCAGTTCTTATTCAACTTTTGTCGATCAACTTAACCGTTCACTGATAACGCTTCTTCAAACTTCTCTTACCGGTGACGAGGTGGTCTGCGAGACCCAAATGTTTTAGGCAGATTATTTTCGATGTTTCATTTCTTGTTGACTTGACAATTTTTTCACGTTAACAATGCTGTAATAAAGCATAACAAGAAAATAAAAGTATTTGTGGTTAATACGTAAAATGTAGTAATATAATTATTTATTACTTGCTGAGTAAATTTCTGGCTATAGTTTGTTCCATACTGTTACTTCACTATTAATTATCTTAAGAACATGTAGAATGGTTTGAAATATTATTCAGTACTTCAAAAACCTTCTTTTGAATACGATAATGCATTGTTACTCGAAAATTATTTATTACTAAAAAATCTGGACATTCACTGTGAGAAAAAGTCCCTCTACTGGTGATGTTAGGTCTGACGAGACAGCTTCAAAACTTCAATTGACCCTCAAAGGCGAACGTCTGTCACTGGATCCTCTGCCTCGCGTATGAGTGTAGTTCAGAAAGAGATAGGAAGGTACTGTGAAGAAAAAGTTATTGCAACGTATCAGAAAGGAGGGCTACGCGTTTATTTTTCCTCGCCGGTCTCAGAGACCGCACGTCACCAGTTGAGGGTTAAATCTGTCAACTAAACGTCACCAGTTAAGGGTTAAATCGGTCAACTAAACGTCACCAGTTAAGGGTTAAATCGGTCAACTAAACGTCGCCAGTTAAGGGTTAAATCGGTCAACTAAATGTCACCAGTGAAGGGTTAAATCGGTCAACTAAACGTCATCAGTGAAGGGTTAAATCGGTCAACTAAACGTCAGCAGTTGAGGGTTTAATCGGTCATCTAAGCGTCACCAGTGAAGGGTTAAATCGGTCAACTAAACGTCACCAGTGAAGGGTTAAATCGGTCAACTAAACGTCACCAGTGAAGGGTTAAATCGGTCAACTCAACTTGCCTCGCGAGAGGGCGCGTTAAGCGGCGGCAGGAGACGCCACGCGGCCTTGAACGCGCCAGCGCCCGCCCCCGCCGCCGCCTCTGTCTCCGGATATTTGCACGAAGCGCCGCCATCGCATTTCGATTCCATCAAGCCCCCCCCCCTCCCCCTCTCCACCCCCCTCTGCGCGCCGATCGCTTTGGGGCGACTACTTCCCAAAGGGATATCTGATTGAGTCGGAAATATTTCGGTGATCCAGAGATTTCTTTTCGTGACGGACCAAATCGCGTTGGAGTTTTGAAAAAAAAAATGGACAGGGAAAAAGTGGAATATACGAATGTAGGAATTCGGATCAAAGGAATGATATAGGACTTAGTCGTTTGAGATGCGGATATAGATTGAAGGATTTTAGAGTGGAAATGAAGTAAAACAAATTGCCAATATTTTGCGCGGGGTCTCAACATTGAATGAAGTTTCCTGCAAACGTATTTTTCCATTAGTCGAGCTTACATCATAATTAGTTCTTGAACAGCAAATTCTCAAATTACTTCTTTTTAGTTTTTATTGTCCTATGAAGTATCAGCACCTTATTAACTAAACAAAGAGCGAAACAAAACTTCAGAATGAATGTTACGGTTTTTTCCATTTATTTACTTGTAATAAAAGTATTAATACAATATTCCATATTACTTTACTGCAAAGAAACCTCTAAACTTTTATACATAAATATTCATTATACAGTAAACCCTCGTTAACACGAATTCCAAGGGACCGAGATAATCCAAGTTCGTATTTTAAAAATTCGCGTTATCCGGGTTTTATAAATGTCCGTTGTAACTGCAATCCCTTACCAGGACCAAAGTTATGTTCGTGTCACGGCTGAAGTCGTGTTAAGCGAGTTTGTGCTAACGAGGGTTTACTGTATTTTATTTCGGTAATGACAATTTATATTATATATGACGAGCAATTTGGAAAATAAGAGGCAAGAGCAAGGATTGCACAAAACCAATCCACATTCACTACAAGTGTCATCAAACATGTATATATTTTTAGGTATTGAATTGGATTAACTATGTAGAATATATTTATATATGTAATGACTTTCGGGAATCCGAATTAGGTTATTTACAGTTAGTAACTTATTGAATTGGAATATGAAATGACTTTCGTTACTCCAGAGGTTTAGTAAAAACTGTATTCGTGGGGATGTGACGAACCCTTTCAGGAGAGTCCCAAAGCCGCATCAGTCCCTCCCCTGCGCCACTGATTATACACAACAGAAACTGATAAACGTCGGGAACGTAGTCTTATCGCAAACCATCGCGATGTTCTATCAGCGCAGGATATCAAATGAATTTCTTCTGCGTGCAGCTTTTCATCACGCGGCGCTTCAATTATGGAACACATCGAACTGGAGGTAATCCCAAACGCGCTTCTCTCTCCCAATTTTCGTCTTTCCTCTTCCCTTCTTCTCAGTCTGTGACCAACGGTACCTCTTGCACCCTGCCTTCCGCGCCTTCAAGCTCCCCCTCCGCGCGATCCCCATTGGCTGCTCCTGGCTGAGGGCTTGCGTGCTCTAGCGCCCGTTCGCGTGGGAGACTCGCCAGAGTTGCCACATTGGGGAATTTTGTCCCCAAAATGGGGACTTGTTTCGTTGTGGGGAAATTATGAGGAACATACATGGACTCGGAAATGTTTGGGGATATTTTGGGGAAATTATTTCGATCCAGATAGAAATATTATTCTCTCAAGTATTGTGAATATAAAAGAAACAATACAGGTCTTTCTCTCTAATTTTTATGTATCAAAAAGACAAAAATAAAAGACGGGGCATAGAGAGAGAAAAACATTAAAAAAACAAATAGTATCGAGCACCTTAGCGAAATATGATTGGTTACCTTGAATGACTTGAATTTATGGGGGCAGCCAACAGAATCGTCAGGGCCAGCTCATGTCGTTGGTCCATAATTTGGAGACAATTTTTCTTTTTGAAGTTGGGGAATTTCGCTTCGTTGGAGTGGGTGTTCAGGGAAATTCCGTCGTAGTGGTGGGGAGAGCTGGCAACCCTGAGCCTCGCCCGCGTGCAACCTGGAAATATTTCGCCGGCAGAGGGAGAAAAATCCCTGGCAATGTCAGTTCCCAACCAGAGCCCTTTCACGCACAGGCGAAGGCCCGCGAGGAGCCGAGAGGGTGTTTATGCGCAAACGAGGAAAAGCTCTGTATTTATCCACTCGCTGCGTAATTCATTTACCGCCGGCGCACCTACCGAGGAGTTAGTGAATGCGAGTTCACTGCGAAGACGATAAGACTCGGAATACATAAAGCTAGTTATAGAAGGCAGAACTGGGCCGCGGTGTTTCAAAGTTTGCCGTTTGCTAAGACCTGGAGACTGCGAACTCCAGACTTCCGTGACTGTCAAAAACAGCGCCCGTCCTGAAAATGTATGGTGGCTTTGCTGTTCGGCAGACTGAGTTTTAGGAAACCCATTAAAGTAACGATTACTTTCCACATTGATCACGAGGATATTTTATGAGGTCATTTTTTAAAAGGTGTTCTGTAATTTTCTGGGGAGTTTTGTTTTTTAAAAACTACATACATGTCAACATCTGAATTAAACCCGTTTTTTAAAACATTGAAAAACAATAACAAAGAAAACATTCTTGCTGAAATACTTGCTTAAACTCTTTAAGAGGGATGTTCCCCATTATATTACAATTAAATCGTCCACTTGCAAAAGCTGTTAAACGACAATTTAAAAAAATCAAGTTATTGTGCTCTCTGGAAAGGTCTCAGCTCCCTCTAGAAGATATGTATTTGTCATCTACTAAAACCCACTGTAAACCCTTCAAAACTCTTTAAAAGAGTCTCGTCTACTGGCAAAATCTGTCAAAACTACCATGGCAAATTTTGATAAAAACAAACTTTACATTACGTTCTTTAGATAATTTTACACTTCACATGAAAACCCGAAACATTTTCAACATTTTCTGAGAAATAGCTTCCAATTTTTTATAACAATTTATTGTAAGTATACAGTGAAATACACAACGATGGCATAAGTCCATTTTTCAGAATTACCCCCTAATTTCCGAATATTGCAAAATTTCAATTTTTTAACTCCATCGCTCAATGATGTTATTGAACAAAGAGGATTTTCTTTAAATGAAATTTGGTGTATAGAATTAATGATGTAAGTAATTGCAAGTACATTTTATTAAAATATTAATCGTTTTTCCAGAATTTTGAGTTAAATTGGAGTTTATTTTTTGAAGTGACGGCTTAAGGTTTACGAAGTAGGATATACGGCGCGATATTATAACAGATAACGTTTACGAATTAAAAGAGAACATATGTTTTTTGTAGAATCTGTAATTTGTAAAAACCCTATTCATAATATTTTCAGAAATTTAGTTTCTGTGCTAATTTGAAAACAACTTTTACTTTTATAATAATACCAAAACAAACTTACTTGCTCTGGAAATGTTTTTAGGCCCCATTGTTCTATGTGCTGATATGTCATAATCCTTTTAACATTCAGTGTTAAAAAGTGTTCTATAAATTTAGAGCTTCATATTATTATTTCTTATGGGAATTATTCGTCGGGTTTATTGCATTTCGTAATAACGTTAACTTGATCTCTTTTTAATAAACTGCTTCATAATATTTAACTTTATCCATAAACTTAACTGTTGACATTCATTAACAAGTTTTTAACTAAAAATGAAAACTAGCGAATTGCCCCTTCTATCACAATTGAGAAGTTGCAATGCTGTTAATAAAGATGTTGCCATCAAACATTTCTTTAACTTAACCTCGTTACATATAATTTGTATGATATCTAATATATTACACATTTTTAAGGTAGACATAACTGTTGGGATGTCATAACGAAATTAGTTTTTTAGCATTTGCATTCATGGTAGTTAGGAAAACTGCATGTTTCTGGTCTATTAACTGCGTAATAGAGGAAGTCCAGGAGCCATTTGAACTGCCATTTTGCAGCGGAAAGTGTTAGCAGGGGGTTTGAATTTTCTCTGAGAGTGCTATGCATGGCTACGCAACCAATAAACGCACAGATGGAAGCCCTCATGCCTATACATATGCGATGAAGAGCCATGTGGCGTTTTCATGATTATGCACATTACAATCGGCTAATTCACTGTTGAAGCGGAATGTGATCCAAATGTTCACCGAAGTAATACGTTTTTCTAATTAATGAATAGTCATTATTGGAATTGAAGCCACACGTTATATGGTCTCAAAATTTAAATTTCCGTTTGTTGATGTACTACTTTTAAAGCGCATCTAGTTATAAATTTCCTAACCTTGGGAAATATGTGACCACAATTAATTGTCATTTTTAAAAGCTGCGTATTCACATATTCAATCTTATTTAGAAAATTATTTAATCTATGTCCACCATAGAGGCGAGTGCAGCTTTTCTACACCAAACTGACTGTGAACATGACCACGCTGATTCATGCGCGAAATAACACATCCCGCATACACAGAAGGCAGTTTTTAAAAGTATTTAAAAAAGACACAAACACCAATTGTGGGAACATATAAGCATATATTCTTCTTGAGACTACTGTAGAACAAGGTGCAACACAGAGAACGGCTCATCTTACCCTAGTGTTCTCCAATATACGAGTACTTAAAAATCACAGTAGAAGGCGGGGCGAATCTGCCGCCTCAGCCCAGCAACTAACATCATCTCAACTCGACCTCGGCTCAACTCACCGCGCCACCCCTCCCCCCTCACCGCGGTGACGTCACTTTCAGAACTGATAAGAAAGAGGGGTGACGCCAAAGCGGGAGGGGGGGAAGTGTACAGAGAAAGCAAAGCAATAATCTTAAACACTCCATCTTTGAATTATTTACTCTTTCTATATACAAAGTATTAGCTTGTTAGGGTTTTAAACATTGTTATAGAGAAACATTTGTTATACATACAAAACACAATCAACAAAAAATACATTTTCCATGTTACGAAAACCAAGTACATAAAAATTAGGATTTTCAAAAACTTTAAATCTCACAGTGATCTCTCTTTGTCCAGCTCTCTCGCGTATTCCCCCTTCCCCAGAAACGTATTCGCGCGCCGTAGGTCTGCCTGCACTGGCACTTGTTCCGATCCAGTATCGTTCTGATGCTCGTCTATATTTTCAGCATTCGTTTACTGTCACTGTCACTATCCAATTCATGATCTTCCTTCGATCAGAGAGCTCTTGAAGAATATTCTGATTTTCCTTCCCATGAATTCTTTATCTGGACATTTTACAGAAAATTTTGATTAGGCCAAATTATTATGCAATATTTTAGCACAACTGCCGGCGCGAAGCGTAAAGCTTACGTCACTATGCACTTATCCCGAATAGAGCGTTACAAAAACTGAATATAGCGTGCAAACTAATCAGTGACTGCGGGAATGCAACAGTAAAGACACCTGCACGGAATACCAAGAACGCAGATGTCTTTGACAAGAATGAGTTGATAGCAAAACAAAAAAATCTGCTAATGTCGTAAAATTTACGACAGCGCAACCGCTGGAAGGTTGAATAACGGTCATCAATTTGGTCAATTTGATTCATTTAGCTGGAATAGCTGCTTGCAAAATAATAGTAATTAATTAATTAAGTGGAATATCCATTTCACACATTGCACTCTCATTTTGAGCATTACAATTAGCGCACGCTTCGTGAACCACAGAATCGTATCGATATTGTAAGATAAACACCTATTCGTATATTCTATCAAGTCACATTTGCTACCGTGCAAGCGAATAAAGCAACAAAAATTGTAAATTCATCGATTGATTAATTGATGAATTATTTCGGGCGCGTCAACTACTAGGGTAATTGGTTCCGTAAATGTGGTGCATGTTTTATCAGGAGTTTGCGGTGATGTTCCGCGCTGGATGGAGAGATTAGGCGCCGAACTACCATCAGCTAACGGGTTTCCTCAGCCAGGTATCTCCCACCTGCTGGGCACCGCCTCTGTTGGGACAAGCTCTCCAGATAGGTCTCCCAGCACGTGTGTTAGAGTGGTGTATGCAAGTGTGTGAGGGATGAGGATAGGAAAACGAAGAAGAAGGAAATATCGCGCGGTCAGTAGCCCGTGGGTTTCTTTGGATACTACTTCGGCATTTGCCTGGTGTTAGAGAAACCGCAAAAACTACCGATTAGAGCAGCCGGGCGCTGGAATTCTCCCTCATACAGCAGCTTAATTCGAACCAGATATCTGTCTAGCGTCGAAAATGCTCACGCCGTCAAGGCTCGAACCTAGGACATCCCGGTCAGAAGCACTGTAGTGGCATGAGTTGATGCCTTGAGCCACCTCTCTCGATGTGAACACCGAAAAGACATCAGACAAGAACTATGAATAAACGCATGACAATCACTGAGGAGGCCTTCCATTCAAGCATCTTACGCCACAGCCACGATTTTGATCCAGAACTCAGACTTTGGAGATTAGTTTCTTAACCCTTTAACTGCTACGGACCCTCCGACTGTGTCACGCGTCTTGCGTCATGCTTCTCCCTCCGGGCTTCAACTCCGGTTGTGAGTTGTAGATGCCGCGGATTATACACATAGATACCGCGCAAGACATCTCAGCAATCAGTTTGTCCTAGCGATAGTCGAAAGCGCGTCTGCACAAGCGAACTCGCCCAGAGGCCCCCAGCGACAACCTCACGGAGCGAAACAACATGCCCAGATCCTACCACGTACGGAAATATTTTGCATATAAACTCGTGCAGGGCAGTCAAAGGGTTAAGGAATGTGAACTTTACTCTCACAATGCGCAATCACTTCCAGAAAACCCCAGCTTTGTTTCACAACAGACCTTTTCATAACGTCGTTAAAATGGAATTTTAGTATTTATCTGTGTATACAACAGTTGTGCCACCGAATCAACATACTGAACTATTTCTTCAAAACAAGAACATTGCCATCTGCAGAAATGATCGCGTGCACAGAAAATGTTCAAAAGATATGCCCTCACCGTACCTCTAAAACTGAAAAATAATTTAAAAGAAACTTGCATAAAAGTTTGTCATATTTTTCTAAATACCGTTATTATTAGATATGAAATACCCATTGCGTGGTTCATGGGTAATATTTTTTACAAATAATTACCCATGTTTACAACCAGTTTTTTTGGTTATGTAATTTTCTACACACAGCAAAGTAAGTGTGGTATGTATTTTAATTTAATATTAAAGAAATAATTTTGGTATCGTATTTATATACGTAGTTTGCGATTTGTGTGAGCTTCGAGCACTCTTATATGTAATTAGTTTTTATACATTGTGTAGTTGTGTTTGTACATTGTATAATATGCAATAAGTGTGACATTGTGTAATTACTGTATCTAACACATCTAACCATGTTGTAAATGTATTCAACCCTGGGGATGGAGAAATAAAACTCCGAAACGTCGGATGACATAAATTTCAATTATTGGACCAATATCCATGAACTACGCAATGGATTCCACTGCAGATAGTCATGAAAAACAGCAGAGTTATGAAATATACTAAACTTTTCTAATTCTATGAGAATTTCTTCATTGATCGACCTTCCCCCTCTACTACTTCTCTCTAAGTGCTGAAATGGCGTTGGATGCGAGTGAAGAGATTATAGAAATCGTAGTTTCTGAGTTCGAGTCCTCGATCGCTGAGTCAGGAGAGAGACGTTGTGGATTGCGAGGCGCCGTTCAGGAGGCGCTATCAGAATTTTAATTCGATTTGCCGCGAAAAGAGAGGTTATGGTGTGAAAATATATGCCACCATCCCCGCACTTTTACATGCGAGTGAAAATGACTTCAGAAATTTACTGAGTAATTTGAGTAAGTCACCTTAGCCAGTTTCGCTTCTAAAACGAGGATTGAGTCCCAAACCGTTACATTTACTCTTCTTAGTCTTGTGAAATGGAGAATATGTTGATTTATTTTCGTTAAAAGAACTGTACGCGACGTATAGGGGAATAAATATAATCTACGCAGCCTTTACTAAGTTCCAGAATCATCTAACCACGATTTTACTACTCGCAGTTGACGAGTAAATAAAATAACCTACGTAGCAAGGTTCACAAGATTTGAGCTGCAATTCGCTCCAGAGTTTCAGAAAAGTGAGTTGCATTTACATGCAGTTACAGATTTGATTTTTACTCACATATACTACTAAGGATAGAGAAATATATGAAATGTTACAGCGAAAAAACGATTTTTTGGCAGAAAAATCGCATTGTAGATCCCTTACACCGAAAAAGTGGATATTTCATGTTCTGTTAGGTGGTAAATTACATCCTTTTAAGATCATACACACGTAGGAAATCCTCAAGAAAAGTGCCTCCGGCATATCCCTGGGGATTTCCTCTTTAGAACCTTTCTCCACACATGGAGGAGTTTCTCCTTAAGGAGGTCTTCCAGGAAAATGACTCGAGGATTTTTACTGGTCAACACACTAGTCACGCTTATCGTGGTTTTCGCAATCCAAGCATTTTGCATTATGAACATTTTAGATTCTAACCTCCTGTGGCATCATCACAATACATTGTGGCTTGAATGAAGCACCCAGCACGACATTGTGTCAAGAATTGACCATTTTATTTTGCGAACTTTTTGTTGTATATTTCACAGAGTTTGTGTGAAAAGTACCTTCCGGGTTCATTTTTTCAGAGCAGGTTAGCTTCACTGTAATTTTTATATGCAGCGCCGTACTGGAGATTTTCCCTCAACATACCTGGGCAGCAGTTTTCAAGTAACATCCTCACCTAGTGTTAATATACACAGTGCGCCAAAAAAAATTCTCTTTGCACCGAGCCGAATCAGAACCTCCTATGATTAATTGCAATTACGTTGCTAGCAACCAGATTATTGGGAAACAAATGAAGGGACCAACACTTTCAGTATCTATTAAGATTGTGCTGAGAATGCAATTTACGTTTTCAAGCTGCAGCTCGCACTACCAACATAATTTCTGGTGAAATCTCTGCTATCAGCAAGAAGACACTGCGGATAAACTTTTCTGGCGCGCTATATTTAATACACTTTTAGAAGTTGATAAAAGAAGTAGTAAATCTTTCCGCTGATTTACTAGAGGAATACTGGCACGAACAAATATTAACCAGTTAGGTTGATTCTTATCATACTTCCTGTAATATCCCACAGCTCATACTAATTCTCTAAATAAAAATTTGTTAACTGAATCGTCCGACTTGTGATATTGACTCCCTCATGCTGGACTGAACTTTTAATTAAGAAAGTATTTCCGCGGGAACATTGGCAGAGTTTTTGATGACGGACACTTTCCGCCCATCCGAGTAGGTACTCGTGCAGAAAGTGTAAGGAACCAGTTTTCCCGATTCCGGATTGGATGTGTCCCACTCTACCTCCGTCTCTCTCGCTCCACCCCGTGATGAACGACGCTATTCGTTTCGCTCGGGCGGCCGCCCTCGGCCGACAGGGGAGCCCTCATCGCAGAACGCAGCGCTCCACGCGGCGGCGCCGCGAGGTTCCCAACCAACTGGAGGAGGCCACGACCCTTAACACTCCCTCACATTTGGATTGAGTCAAACGGAAGTCTCTTTTCTAATTAAAATAGAAATGTTAGCCTTCCACGAAAAAACAATGCTTCTATTACTCTAACGGTGTCTGAGAAGGATATCAATAAACTTTTTATCTCTGTTATGCACTCTGTCATCATACCCTAACGTAAAATCGTTGTACCGGTTTGACAGAATCCAAAATTCGTGTACTGGCGTATGAAAGGACAGTGTTCTTGCGTACTTGATCAGAATGTCATTTTTTTCTGTAATATGAGAGTTTAAAATGTGAAATGTGTTTATGCGTTTCTCTCGTTACTGTGCAAAAACTTAATTATTACAAGATGCAGAAAACTAAATAATGCGGGCGCTGTACGAAGTCCAACGCGAGAGTATTCGTGTTGCGAATGGCCGCGCGAGTGACGGAAAGATAAAAGAAGCTTCAAATATGGTTGGTAATTATTTATTCTTTCTTTCCTTTGTGTATTCAATTATAATATAAACACCCATAAATAAGAAAAGTGTCTTAATGATATTAATAAAGAAAGAAAACTTCATAATGAGAGTGTTGGACGGAGTCAAACGCGCGAGTACTCGTGCTACCAATTGCCGCGCGAGAGACGAAATTTTAAGCGTATTTGCCAACGGAAAGAGGACGGGAAATGTGGTTATTAGTTAAAAAAAATATGTTGAGTAAATTATTGAAACTATTGACGTTAAAACAGCGCGTACTTTCTCGCCCAAAGTTTCACGCAAAACTAAGTGAAAATTACTCAAATTTTCAAAAAATTGCACATGACCTTATTTTAAAATCTATCTTTAAAGAACGAATTTCATTAGGGGGAAAATCTCTCTCTTTAATATTTTAGTTGACCGAAAAAAGTTCTAACTTTTGCAATTTTTGAAAAATCAGGGTTTTCAATGAACATGAGACAGCACCATTCTCTTAAACCTCCTTTACACTATTCAACAACAAAATTTAATAAAATACGAAGGAGTCATTTTTAATAAAATCTGGAAAATGTTGCAGGGGCTTCATTTAAAGTACCCCTCAAAATTGAAATATTGGTTTCAAAATGAATAGGCCACGACATCAGCCAGATCGATTGTAGAATGTCAATTTTGGAGAAAATAGGCTGAACGGTTTATCCACTAGCGTTCTTCACAGATGGACAGACTTTTTGCCATCATTCGGTTTTCGGTATCAAGGACCCACAAAACATGGATTCTGGATACACCATACGACAGAGGACTTTTTTTAATTTAACAACTGGATTTCTCGACTTTTTCGTTACCAGAGACACCCTGTAATAAGAGTTTTTCTACAGAAAATTCGCCGTTTTCCCGCGCACCATTACATAACTTTCTCTCTACTCCGTAGCGAAAATGTAAAAAAGTGTTGAGTAAATTATTGAAAAAAGAATAGCATTACGTTACCAATTTGGATGAGGTAAGCACAAGAGCAAACGAGTAAGAAAAGGGAATTTTTTTCTAAATTAAGCAACTGATTTTATCCACTTTTTCGTTACCACGACCCGGCAATGAATTTTTTCTGCTGAAAATTCGCCGTTTTCTCGTGCAGCATTACGTAACTTTCCCTACACTACGTATAATACTCTGTATATACGTGCGTATACGGGAAAGTAAAAAGAAATAATTTCAGCAAATGTTGAAAAATTAAAAAACTAACACAAATATCAATGTTACGTAACAATAAACGAATACCCCCCTCCCCCTACTTAAGGCAGAGTAAAGCCACCTCAAACCCCCTCTCCCTCTTCAGCGTTACGTAATATATGGACGCCCCCCAAGGTGATAAGGGCTGGAGATTGGATCGTTTGACAGGTCATCGACGAAAGAAATAACATCGGGAGGGAGAAGAATTCAGCTCTGGCTTCGACGCTGGGAGTCCCAGGTCAATTGGAGCAGAGGAGGGTTCGCGACATAAACAACACTGGGAAAGAGGAGCAGCACTGAAATCCAGGTGAAAAACGTGCCACGTCAGGAAAATCTTATGGTGGAATAAAAACGAAGTAGGGTGCGGGAGAAGGGTTGACAGACAAAATGGATGAAGGTAGATATGTAGGAGTGACAGGAGAAATAAGGAAAAGGATGAACTGGAAATTCTGCATAAGTCAAAAGGACGGTAGGTCGGGGGAGGTGAAAGAAGAAATATCGATGAGGAATACGGAAGTGGATATGCGTGCAGTGAAGTTCACAATATCTTGAAGATGTCAAGTTTATTAGTCTCATAATAGTGGATGGTGAGGATAAAAATACGATTGCGGAACTCATTAAAGCGAACGTGAAATGTTTCTGGCTTGGGGGAAGGAAACGAGTAGAGGTCAGATGGCGGAAATAATTGCAAAGAGCTCTGGGCGATGAATTGGGTGTGGAGAATGAACATAAAGGGGGTTTGGGGAAGGAGAGTGTTAGAGGAACCAAAGATCAACCGGAGAGGGAATTTGACCACAAATTTTCAAGGAATATAGGACAAGGTGTAGACCAAGAACGACTTTGAGAGACGAGCATGAGTACGAATGGACGGATGTAGGAAGGGGAGAAATGGACGGATGTATGATGTAGTAACGGGAGTAGAGAGAAAGAGAACATTCCCAGACTCCCATATTAGGATGAAGGGTTTCTCAACGGTTCTTCTATTAACTGAATAGCGATTCCGGACGCATCAACTACCAGGGTTATTAGTCTCATAAGCATTGTGCACGTGTTGGATGGTGAGATCCGGCGCCAACCTACATGTCGACTAGCGGGGTTTCCCTCAACCAGGTATCTCCCACCAGCGGGGCACCGCCCCAGCCGGGAGAAGCTCTAAGCTCCCGACCGGTCTCCCGTCATGTGTGGTAGTGTAGTGCATGTAAGTGTGTGTATAAGGGGTGAGGATAGGACCAGGATCAGAGAGGAAAGATTGAGCGAGGTCCGTTGCCACGGGATTTGTTAGGGTATTGCTTCGGCGTTCGCCTGCTGTTGATCAAAGGAAAACTACCGAACAGAGCAACCGACTGCTAGAATTCTCCTCCAGACAGCGGCTGCAGTATTGAAAATCCGGTCACTCTGGTGATTCGGAGCCCCTGTTGAGAGGCATTGCAGAGACATTAATTGACACTCTGAGGCACCTAAGATGGTGATTCTTCTAGTAATGTCTGTTTTGTGCACAATTCAATTTTTTAAGAAGGTGAAAATTGTTATTGTTTTTAATGTGCTTTTTGTTCAAATATAATTCAAGTCGTTACAAGTGTTTGTCGTAATAAGCAATATACTGTTGCAAGTGTTTGGTATTGCAACAGTTTTCCTTGCAGGTAAAAAAATGACGACTATTTACTCGAAAACCAAATATTCAGATTATATTTTTATATTTTATGTTTCAGTGCAACATAGTTGAATATATTTCTATGATACGACGTTATATTGGACTTTGACTCACTAAATATGTACTACGTTTTGCCATTAAAAGCAAATATTGATTGGAGACAAACTATTTATTTTCGTTTCCACACCCGGAAATTGAATAATGTGTTTATTGTGTAGTGACGCTTTATTTCGAATTATTTCCTTGGATACGGAGTTCAATATACTGCATAACTTACCGAGGACGAGGGTATCGTGGTTAGGAGGGAAATATGGAAATAGCTGAATGGTGCTACATTTCTCTTATGGAGGGAACTATTATGAGAGGGAATTATGAAAGGAGCAAATGGAAGGGGAATATGAAAAAACAAACCGAGTCAAGTTAACATTTAATTAATAAGGGAGAATATCTGAATCATTAAAATTTGGAAAATATAAAAACCTTGAATGTACTATGGGTATCAACTGGTTCTGATGATCTCAGGCTTTCGTCGCCTCTCGATCATTAGAACTGTATAACTCCATTGGTGCATAAATAACTATTTGTTTATATGAATGAACATGCAAATTATTAGTTATATGAATTTATCGATTTATCAAAACTGCCAACGAAGATCAATAAAATAAAGATGTTGGTGACGGGGCACCCTTTTCTGATTCAGAGGACCATTTTCACTGCTAGAATTAATAAGACGGTGGAAGTGCGTGGATGTGGTGGGAGAAAACAAGCACCAGATCATATGTGGATCGGATTGCAAGAGGCGCTGAAGTCGAATGAAAAGACGGTGACATCGATCGCTTTTGAGGTCCCAGAGACAGCGGCGGAAATTGTGGAAGGCACGAGCGAAAGGAAAACAAAGGACAGACGGGAAATGGAACAGGAATGGGGCGAGGGACAAAATGGAGGCTGTTAAAAATGAAGATGGCGTCCATCGAGTCGGAGAGATATGGGGCACGGAAATCGAGAGGCGACGAGGGGTCCTATCGGATTCGGACGGACGTGAAGAGTGAGGACATTTTCGCTTGGCGAGAGGATTGAAAAAGGTACGACTATGAAGAGGGGTTACATAGAGAGTGAATGAAATGACGGCATATGAACAGAGTTTGTACGAAGTTGCAAAGTATTGTTAGATGGGACAAAAAATAATAACAGGGAACCGCGAGGTGAGAAAAGGGAATTTTCGGAAGAGGTCAGCCATGGTAAGCAACGAATGAAAGAAGTGAGAAGGTGAATAGCAGAGACGGGATGTAGGAAGTAAATAAAGGAACAGGTGACAAGGAGCTCTGTCAGATTCCGACGGAGGTGAAGAGAGAGGAGATTTTCGCTTGGAGGGGCGGCGCAAGTCTTCTGGGGCAGAGGATTGAAAGGGGCGCTGACTATCGGGAGGGGTTAATAGTGAGTGAATGAAATGACGGAATATGAACGGAGTTTTTTGGAAGTTGTAAAGTATTGTTTGATGAGACATAAAATAATGGCGCGAGGCGAAAAGTGGGAATTTTCAGAAGAGGGCGGACGTGGTAAGCAACGAATGAAAGAAGTGAGAAGGATGACGTCCAAATGAAAGAGACGTGATGTGGGACGAAGGTTTTATTTATTTTTATTGTTGATTAGCACATAGATAAGTAAAACATTATACTTTTCATTTATAGGACGTAAGGTATAGCAGAAGTTTGCCTGACACAGGCTACGCAGTTGGTACAGAGACAACTTAAATAATAATGATTAGACAAAGCACCCCCTAGACGGGACAGAGGGCGGGGGCGGGGGCGGAGGACGGACGGGGCGGGGGCGGGTGGGGCGGTGGCGGAGGCGGGCAGGGCGGGGGCGAAGTGGGCGAGCGAAGCGGCCTGCGCGCCAGCGGGGCGTTTCCTTCCTGCGCGCAGTTCCTTACCTCGTCGCAATCGCCCAATTGAGGGCGGCGCTGGGAGAGAGAGCGTGGGCGCGGGGAGGGCCGCTCAACGCGATTGCGGGGAGCTCGCATTTGGGGCTGCCGTACCTCGTGCGATGCACAAAATGCGGCATCCTACAACGGAGCACTATGCTGACATATACTTAATGTGTGTTTAATCTGTGTTACTTGGAGCCACTGATGATGGGAAAAACACTCCCGAAACACGTGTATGGCTAAATTCACTACACATTAAAAAATGTTAGTCTACTACTGTTTGTGATATCTCTTTATCCTTGGAACTTTATTTCTATCAAATTAATAATTAATTTAGGGGCGAGTTCCGGGACTTAATTTTTTTAAATTAAGCACAACATAAGAATGATATTTCGCAACAAGTCTTAAAACAAATGGTTCTCCCTCATCACAAAGAGTCGGGATAAGTATTAAAATGCTAATGTGGTGATAGTTCTACATTCCTAAACGCAAATGGCGCTTGTGGCCGTGACTCCATTCCAGAAGGTCCGCAGGATTTTTTTGAGAGGAAACGCGAGACCAATCCTCCACCTGAGAGCCCTGCCTTATTGCAGCAGGTCTATTACATATAAAGGAATCCGTCGTATTTGCTCCTTCCCTTATCTAATGCAATACCACACTGCTATCTGTAGATAACTGTACAGACGTGATTTTACGAACTAGAGACACATCATTATACATTTTCGGCACACATTGGGCAAGTGAGACAGCTCCACACAGTTGAAGACGAGGTGTGCAGGTGCTCGCTAAGGAAGAAAGTTTAGATTTTGATGCCTTGAAGAAGCTAGCATTTCCTTCTTGGGGGGTCTTACTTAATACTACTCCGACTCGTCTGCCCTTTGAGACATGTGACGATGCTACTACCTCGTAAGACGACTACTTTTCTAAGAAAAATTACCTTTCTTTGACAAGAACATTCTACTGTCAAAGTATAATTTCATTTAGCGCAGCGGCACTTGAGTCCACGCGCGTGATGCAAACTGCATGTGGCTGCACAGAACATGCAGCGAGGTAGTTCTCAGACTTTCAATCCCTCAGGCGAATTTTCATAAGCGCTGCCTGGTGACAAAAGTGCTTGCTACCGAGAGAAAGTGTGTTTTACAGAATCACTCTCTTGCATCTCTTCACTTCGATTTTCTCTACAATTGTCTTAAGAGAGAAGCTATCGTTTCTGGGCGCATTTACATGCACCGAGAACAAGCCCCTCTTCCTTGCCCAGCGTATCGGGCCACTGCCACGGATCCGAGAGCCCAACGGGAGACAACTCCAACTAGGTCCGGGCGGCTCGAGGACCCCTTATCGTCTCCTCACTGTCTCCACCTCGACTATTGACGTGAGTTTAGACGGGGAACATGGACCTCCCAGCAATGGTCCTGGCGAGACTTGTGCACGTGGGATCCAGGATCTCTCACGAACGCCCCTTGGCCCCATCCAGCGAATAAATAAATAAATAAATAAATGTCTTTATTTGTGGCGAGGCTCAGGCCATTTAGCCTGCTCTTCCGCCTAACCACTTTCAAAATTTGATTACATTAGTGCATACTAGAAGGAGGTCATTCAATGAAAAATACGTACGCAATTTGGGTGAAAGTTTTCTCACATAGAAGACAGGAATGAAAGCGATGGAGGAAAGAGTTGCTGGAGGAGGAATGCTGTCACAGCCTTTGTATGTTTAAAGTTATCAATTTCAAGTTAGGAATGTAATTTAAGAATTGATACCAAATATATAAAGTTAAACACTACGAGATTTTACTCAAAATTTAGAGAAATTATCTCTCTGTGACTAAGCAAGTTACATATTGAAGAGGATGTGATAGAGATTGTTGAAATCGGTGAAGTGTTAATATATATATATATATATATATATATATATATATATATATATATATATATATATATATACCGAAAGGGCGCGGGCGCTGTGCAGCCCTGCAGGGGGCGTGGGTGGCCGCCCTCCGCTCTCTTCCCTCTGCCCCCGGTGCTGTCTCGCCCGAGACGAAGAGCGCGTCCTCCGTTTCTCTCTGGAATTGCATCGCTGCGCTCAACCACTCCCTCGCCGCCGCGGGGCGCTGCTGCCCGCTTCTCGAGGGCGACTGCTCTCGGCGCTCGACTGCCTCCGCGCAATGGACGCTGGGTGGGACAGCGCGGACGGAAGCTGTGGGGAGGAGGGCAGATAATAGCAGCACGCTGCCAAACAAGTGATGGCAAAGTCGCTGTTGTGAAATGAAACTAAGATGTCTGTAGACAGCGCGAACAGGGACTGTGGGGAGGCGGGTAGATAATAGCAGCACGCCGCCAAACAAGTGATGGCAAAGTCGCTGTTGTGAAATGAAACTAAGATAGACATCCTCAATGGCAGCTCACTCGTCAGCGTGCTCGCTTTCCACTACGCGGCCCCGGGTTCGATTCCAGGTCGGGCAAGATTATAGTGTGCGTTCTCCTCGCAATGTCTCAGAATACACTGCTGTGTGATGATGAGAAAACTCTCACACTCACTTGGTTGACAAGACCAGAATACGGCGTGGGGATGTCTTCATGCTAACCACACGTGCCCCGTAACTCATGGCACGGGTAACGCCGCTGGTAGCCTTCACCCCGTCAGACACTGTTGCGCCAGTACAGACCGACAGTAAACCATCATTAACACGAATTCCGAGGGACCGAAATGATCGGAGTTCGTGTTATAAAAATTCGTGTTATCCGAGTATTATAAATGTCCGTATTGCATTGCCGGACCGAAGTTTAGTTCGTGTTGCTACAACATTTGTGTTAAGCGAGTTCGTACTGGCGAGGATTTACCGTTTACATAGACAACAAACTGAAAGAGCTTGAAGCGTTTCAATATTAATTTGCATCGCTGTCACATACCCTCTCCCCAGCTTCATCATCCCCATTGCCCCGCTTCCCCCCCCCCTCCCAAACTCCTGCCTGGATGCTCCTCCGCAAGCCCTCAATACGTAGGTGCGTTGCGGGCTGCGTGCAGCCAAATTAACCTTCCGGCGGGCGCGCGGCAGCATTCCTTGTTGCCTTTGTGTTTTTATTGTTTTAAAAAGGAGTACGGCAATACGACATGCAAGACGGCTTCGATATTCTCATTTCGCGACATTCTAAACGAAACGCGGAAATCTCCGTTACTTTGCCTTCTCTCTATCAGTCGTAAAGAAGATTTGAAAATAAAAAATTCTAACTGAAGCAATTCGTGCTCTAACGCGCCCACTCGTGTAAGAATTTGTAGTACACCAAACGAACAGTTTGCTTATTCAGATTGTTCGTTTATAAGTATTTTCTATCACTGTACAGTAACTGTTTCATTCAATTAATTTTATCCATAATTTGTCTTTAATAACAATTTTCTAATTAATTTTTTCTTTGCAGTATTTTGTTTTATAAGGTTTTCTGAAACAGTGTATTATTCGATACCTAAAAATAGCTATATTTCTGTGATTTATAAAATGTATTAACATTAAAAATGTAATGAATGGTTGTGAGTTTTTATACTTCCTTCTTCAACTAAATAACAGAAGTTTTTGGGGGTACAAAAGACTGTTTCCTCGAGGCAGCATAGAGTGCTCCTACGCGCCCGCTTATATGACTCAAATAGCTGCGCCCACCGAAAGGTTAAGTAAAAAAAACAGTCAAACCGAACGTGTTTGTACTTTCATATGATAAACAATCAAATCAAGTATCATTAACAGCATTATTACTTTATTTGCAATGTTTTACAAAAGCACTAAGTTTCGCGACATAATGTGTCCGTATCATCACATAGTCTTAGAAAATTTACTATTGTTATTATTATTATTATTATTATTATTATTAAATTATGTACTTCAGTAAATTTATTTCCAAAATAACGTTTAGCCCTGAAGCAGTGACGCCACGTTTCACAGACCCGGAGTACCTTGATTTCAGATTCTGATAAGTAAAAACTGAGTCCATGTAGCTATCTAACTAGTGCTCGCGCATACTTCGTTGCAGATATATCGTTATTGTCAAAGGTGAAAGGTACAATTAAGGTCTACTGGATTTCATGTATAACGTGCATTTAACTCTTCCGTGTCAGGGTTCCACTCCAAACACTTTCGAATAGAATTGAAGACCTTCTGGCAAGAACATGCTATGCCAATAGATGTGAGTTTTGAGAAAAAGGAGAGTACAACTTAAAACATTGCATTCTACACATAGGGATGAAGAACATTCATTTATAAATTGCACTGTCATCTTGCGGCGAATCTATAACAGAAAATCCAACATCTAGATACATCTATAGGGCATCTAAAAACACTAATATCTCAATTTCATCAGAAATGTGGCGTAGCATGTTATTGCCCCAAGGTCTTCAATTAAACTAGTCTCACTGAGAGCGTTGGCGTCGCGGAATAATTGGAAGGCCGCCACTGGCATGGAAACGTCATTAGACATCGTTGCGACTGTTATAAGAACAAATTAGTTGTTTAGAATAAAAATATGGTATTTTCCGTGCGTATACTATTTAACTGTACCAAATTATACGCGAAATAATATGGATAAGAATTGTCCGGCATATATTAAGTGCACAAGCGAATTCAGTGTACATTTTCGAACAGTTTGACTCTTCAGAACGCAATTTTACGAGGGTAGCATCTTAAGTAGTAGTTAATTGTGTGTGCTGAAGATCTTTCGTGTGAAAACGTTCACACCTGTATTGTTGAAGAAAAATAGTTGATTGCATAAAAAATCTGTATCTAAGCATTACATTTTTACAGTCAACATTTTGGTTATTGTTTTATATTTTTATTTCTGTTACACTTGACAAAAAACAAATATGATGAAAAGTAGCGCAATTGCAGAATCAGATTTGAGACCCGCGCGCATATCATACACTACAATGGTGACCAGACCCCTTGCAATCTATACTGTCTTCCATTGTCCGCCCACGGAATTGTCGGGGCTCTTTTTACTTTCCCGTATACGTACGTATACACGGAGAGATATACGTGGTATAGGGAAAGTTATGTAATGCTGCGCGAAAAAATGGCCAATTTTCGGCGGAAAAAAATTAATTGCCGGGCCGTGAAAACGAATAAGTGGATAAATCCAGTTGCTAAATTAAGAAAAAAAATCCTCTATCTCGTGGTGTGGTCAAAATCCATGATTTGTTGCTTCTTTATACTTAAAAATCGATTGACGGCATTCCGTCCGTCTGTCCGTCTATGGTCAACGCTAGCGCCTAAACCGTTCGGTCGATTTTCTTCAAAATTGATACCCAGTCGATCTAATTCTAGTCAAAGCTTTGCGATTTTGAAAAAGATTCTTTAAAATTTGGGGGTACTTTATATGAAGCCCCCCGGGGATTTTCAACATTTTCTCAAAAACGGCTCCAAATTTTTTCTTTAAATTTCTTGAATGAATAGAGGAAAATACACTTTTTAACATGGCATAGGTCCGATTTTCACGTACTGCTCTGAATTTTCGAAAATTGTGAAAGTTTGAATTTTTTTCGGCGTCTTTCTCCAACTACAAAATTGAAGATAGAGATTTTTTCTTCAAATAAAATTTGTTCTGCATATTGAGTTCTTTAATAAAGGTCATGTAAATGTTTTTCACAATTTTGGTAGTTTTCGTGCAATATGTGCAATTTTAAAAAATTACAAAAACAAAATTTTCTCAAAAACGGCTCCAAATTTTTTCTTTAAACTTTTGGTAGGGATAGTGGTAAATGTACTCTATCAATGACATAAAAGCCATTTTGGTCTATCGGTTGGTTTTTTCAAAAATTACAAAAATGTAAATTTTTTTTACTTGTCTCTCACGTCGTTAATATTTACAGTATCGGCGATTTTTTTACATTATTATATTTACGAGTATATATGCTTTAAATAATGTCAAGTAAAGTTTCTCGAAAACACTACCGTTTTCTGTGAAAAGTAGCTCAAATTTCGGCATTTTCAGATGCTCAAACGTCATTTTCTCGTATATGGCTGCAATTTTGTTCTTGAAACTTTTGTAACGGATAGTGCTAATTACACTCATTAGTATAGCGTGAAGTTTATTTTGAGATTTTTTTGTTTTTTTCAAAAATTATATAAATGTAAATTTTTTGAAAGATCTCTCACATCTTTAATATGCACATTATCCGCAATTTGTAAAGATGATTATATTTGTGAGTGTAAGTGCTTCAAATAACTTCAAATAAAGTATTTTGAAAACTCAAAAATTTTCTGTGAAAATGAGCTTCAAATTTCGCATTTTTAGTAGTGCTAAAACGCCATTTTCTCTTAAACGGCACATAATTTTTAAAAGAAAATTGCCATTTACGGCTAGGTTTTTGTGTTCTTTAATATTCTAAAATTAATGTTTCTGTTCTACCAATAGGAAACCGAAAAATTAAGAAAATGACAAAAAAATGTACTTTTGGCGATGATAGATGGTAGCTGGCAAGAAAGAGTATGTGGCAATTCCGAATAGCTAGCAAAGACCCAGGAAAATAGAAAACTAATACGGGAAAGTCTGTGCCATTCTGTAGCACCACTAGTTTTAATATTTCTTCTTGTTCGGCATTTCTGCCTTTCAAGGGTGTTTCTAGAACGTTTTAGGATGAACCATCCTCAGGTCTGTCAATACACTTCCTGCATAAGTTCGTAATATAAGAAACAAAATGAGTTTCTTAATAAATTGTTGATATTGTTCTGTGTGCGTAAGAGAGAGTATAAAAGAGAGAGAGAGAGAGAGAGAGAGAGAGAGAGAGAGCAAGAGATTATATTTTCAGATAATCAGGGAGGCTTGAAAATATATTTAGGGTAGCGTGAGTGAATTCTCTGTGGTTGGCTGTAATTTGTACCTAGATGGTAAGCTGCTGTAGCTGGGGATTTTAGTAATAACTCATAGAAGTTTTTTGAAATTTTGAAAATATAGTCTTGAATAGATTCTATTTTTAATTCTCTATGTAGTTGTTCGTTACTTATAAACAACGGAGCATTGTTATTTTTCTGAGTCACTTATTTTGTATAACTTGGAGTCTGTTACTGTGGATGTGGGCTGCTTTTTGTGTGTTTTGTTTACTGTGTTTGTGATATGTGCTTTCCAAGTTAATTTGATGTCCATTGTGAGTCTTAGGTATTTAACTGGTGTTTAATTTGGTAGCGAAGGTATGGGTGTGTTTCGGATGAATAAAGGAGTAGGTAATTTAGGCTTACGAAGGGTGAAAATCTTTGCTTGTGATTTTGAAGCGCTAACTTTGATTCTCCATTTACCAGTCCATTTCTAAAATTTAACTAAGTCATTTTGTAATTGATCATGTGCGCATAAAATATCGTCGTGGGATGTGAATAATGCCGTGTCATCAGCAAACAAAGCTATTTCTGAGTGTTTGATTGAGGATTATCTAATAACTATCACGATCAAAACCATGGAAATGATTCATTCAAGTGAAAACAATGTTGGTGTATTACTTTTTAATGTTAAAAATATACCCCAATAATGTCAATTGACTTGGAGAGACCATTTTGCCTGTAAATTTAGGTTTTCTTTGGAGAGTCAGTACTCAGAGCGATAATTTTAAAGAATTATTATGTTCAGTGAATAACTTTCTTCATTCTGCACAAAGTTTCGACTCATATATCTTTTATACTGACAGTTCTAATGATACGGGAGAATTTTAAGATTAATAGGTATTCTCTCATTGGATGCTACATAAACTATATTTTGCACACCTGATTTGGAGAGTTATTCTCAAATTTTAATTTATTTTAAGACGAAATTCATTCTGTAAAAGATGGTCATTTTCTCAAATTTGGAATGCCTCTTAGGCTATGTTAAGACAATTAATTTGGAAATTATGAATACTAAAGTTTTGAGTCCCTGTTTCAGAGCCTATTTTCATGCAGTTTTAAGATTTCTTTAGTGCTTAATATTTGGCCTGTAATATTTTTATTATTAGTAGTAGGGTCTATTAAATGATTTTTATTATTGGTATTGATATTGCGACGTGCCTCACGTGTTCTCTCTCTCTCTCTCTCTCTCTCTCTCTCTCTCTCTCTCTGTCTCTCGCTCGCGCTCGCGCGCGGTGCCCTCGTCACCGTCCGTAGGTACAGTTACGTGCTGACCCTGTCTAACACGAACGAAAGACAGAACACGGAGAAGCATTTATAGGCACTATAAAACTAGCAATAATACTCCTGCCTGAAAGTAAATAAGTAGTCTAAAGATCTTTTTTTCTTTGATGGCAAAAGTCCTCCAATAGGCAAACATGCCCCCGCTTAGTAATGAGATAGCTATAAGTGTATCAATTTTCTTGTTACGAGTACAGAAGAACCACTAATCGTGTTTTACCTACATTTTTATTGTAAACGACCTTTTCTGTTGCAAGAAAATGTCCGTAAAAGGGGATTTTACGGCAAAAATGACGACGTACGTGTATTAGCATTTTACGGCACGGATGATTGCGTCATCACACATTCAGCCAATCGCAGAGAGAGCATCGGGACGAGGCAGCGGCGAAGGGCCAGCGCGTCGCAAAGCGACAGTCGCCGACGGCGGCGGCGGCGCGGCCGTTCGACTGCGCCGGAAACGACCCAGACAGCCCCGTTGCGAGCTGTTTCCCCACCACTACTACGCAATTCCCCCCAAATAACCTTTCAATGAAACTAAATTCCCCAACTGTGAAACGAAACATTGTCTTCAAGTTACAGACCAGCGACATGAGCTGTCCCTGACCATTTCATTGGCTGTCCCTTTAAAGTCAAGTAATTCAAATCAACCAATCTTCGTCCTCTGAGCTGCTCAATACCCTATATCTTAGATTTTCTCATGTTTTTCTTTCTCTATGCCTGTCATTTTTTTTCGTTTTGATACATAAAAATGAGACAGAATGATGTCTAATGTTTCTTTTTTATTATTATTTGAGAAAATATAATATGTGCATCTCCACACCGGATGAAAATAATTTCCCCAAAAGACCCAAAACATTTCCCCGTCCGTTTATGTTCCTCATTCTTTCCCCTCAAAGAACAAAAACATTTTGGAAACAAAATTCCCCAATCTGGCAACCCTGTGGCCAGCGCACCCTCAGCCCGCAGGGAATAGATGAGAGGCAAAGGGCGAACACGTGATCAACCGACGAGTAGTGCTGTGTGGCTGGTGAGTGATCGTTTTTCTTTCAGCAACATTTTGAGCTATGTTCTCTCTTTATAATGAAAGTACATTTAGTGTAGATTATATTGCTAAATATTTTAATTGAATTTTAGTGAAATCTTGGCAATGAAATATTCTATATTTCTCTTAATTAATAAACATCTAGTTGTTTCACTCACACAAAGGGCACCCATTCACAAATTAGAAAAAATATCAGTAAGTATAATTTTCATATGGACCGTTAATTATAATGTTGCATTTGGTGGCCTAGCAAGATCATTCTATTGTAACGTCTCAGCAGTGGGCTCGGCGGACCGCACAAGTCGTGCAGGGGGAGGGGTTGGTCCTCCCGTGCCGCGCTGGCGGCGGCCGGACCTCCAGGGTCTCTCGAGGGTCTCTCAGCTGGGGGAATGTCTGGGAAGACGGCTGGCCGTTCGCACAAGGGATGATGTATGAGGACAGAAATCGGCTGCAGATGGACGGCAGGCTCCATCTGCAGCCGGCCCAAATCTCGAGCGGAAATGACGCTTTGTGCGTGGGAGGTCGGTCACGTGATGCCTCGCAAGGGAGGCGGGTGGAATAAGCTTCCATGGCATTCGAGGTTGACCGGAGCGATGTGCGGAGGTGATCGCAAGCAGCGTCTCGCGAGGCGTGGCTTCCGCCTCGGACAAGAGGCCAGGGGCGGCGCTAGTGCCAGCGAGCTGGGCTTCTCTGAGGCGAGACTGAGGCAGCTCGTCTCAGGAGTAGGAGCGCAGCGTAAAAGGTTGCTTAGGAGTGGAAATACTGTGTAGTGAATGACTGTAGATAAACATGTACAGCAAACTTCGTGTCTGTGTTCTTCCTAATCTCACGACGACGTCACACTATAGGAACCCTCCCAGTTGAAAACAAGAAAAGTAGGCATGCCACAGAGAAGATATTCTTATAATAACCTAATAATTCAATTGGCACACACACACAACCAAAATTACATTGCTGCCGTGAGATTATTTTTCTCACTTTCACTACATTAAATGGACTGAATGTGTTCTCCGCCGAGTGCATCTCCCACTGGCTGATCCAGAGCCAGAGGGGGGGGGCATTCCGCATTGGCAATGCTCACTTCACTTTAGTTTGCCATCAAAGCCGATTAACTGCATGATTATTCGGTTGTAACTCGGTTTTGACGTCGTAGTGGATACAGTTGGACATTAAACAAGTGAACATAACATACTGCATGTCACGTTGAACTAACGGGACAATGCAACACAGTCTATATTAACTCGAATAGTGAAGTGAAAGTTTTCAACCAAGCGGATATGAGAAGACAATTGTTTTCTGATGTTCAACGAGTTACCTGTTTTTTGAAGTTTAGTGATCTCTTGTTTCAATGATCATAATTGTATTTATTTATAAAACCGTATTCACCCAGTATTAATGTTACGGAAAACAAAACTACACTTGGGTTTTTATTTCTTGGCGCGTGAGGCTGTGTTCTGTCTTCACGACGGAATATCTCACGGCATTTCGAGTTTGTCTCGGTCATACCGCTAGATGTTGCAGGATTGCCAACACTGGTTGATGCGTTTGCGATCATGCGACGTCTAGCGAGACGACCAAAAAAGACGCGAAATGACGTGAGATATTCCATCGTGAAGACAGAACAGGCCCTCACGCGCCAAGAAATAAAAACCCAAGTATAAACCATTGTGTTAATTGACACTTTTGTACTTACTTTATTTTACAATGTTTTAGGCAAAGTATTTAACATGCAGGAATTTGGAGAAAACCACCACGCTCTTTCCGGATCATTAGTTTTGAATGCCTACTTATTTGAAATACGTATATTATTTTTGAATCAACTTGTATTTATACACGATAGTGTGTTTTGCTGCTCTAACACATGTTAAGTTTAATGCCTGCTCTGTCGAAACCCAGCAGAAATTATTCTTGACGTAAGGAACGAATATTTAAATTCTACCCTATTTCTTCAGTGACGATTGGATTCTTATATCTAGTATAATATGATTTTGCAACCGAGACAAAACAAGATATATCACAACAACAGTTTCAAGCAAAACTTCATTCTTTCTTGTATTTTACTTTCAATTCCCCGATCTATATACCCAACCTATATATTGGCAAACGTTGCGGCTGAGAGAACACACGTTTGACGACAAAATGTTGTGTGACAAAAAACAGGATATTTGTTCTACGTCAGTCTTGGAAAATGATAACCAAGTACTATTTTAAATTCTAAAACATCGAGAGGGACAACCACTGATGCGAGGATTTTCCTCGCAAGTAGATGTCTCTTTTACTGCTCTCTCGCCACTGCCACGGAGGGATGCAGAAGGGAGTCGTAATTTCTTCTCGACGAGAAACGATTTCATACACTCTTTGAATAATAACTACTTTCAAAGTCGGGCGTACAAAGAGAAAAGGATCTCAAATATCCCTCCATCCATATGCAAAGTACTTGCAAAAAGCCGGTATCCACGAAAGAAGTCGGTAAATTTCCATGAGCTTTGATTCTGTGAAGAAATAACTGAATTAATAGCATATACTTATTTCCTAGTTTATATTTCAGTTTATTTTCATTACCAATGGACGATCTAGACTTTTCAACCGTATAAACTGAGACAATGATCGTGCTGCTTCAATGTCGTTTCATTCTACTGGTACAACAATAGTTGATACGAATGTTTTCATTGATGCTCCTTATGTATGTCTCTGTTTTTTACCGTAAAGGAAAGGGAATTCAATAATAATATTTATTATCAAACAACTTTTATAATGTAACTAAAACTGAATCATCCAAATAACAGGTAGTTAGGAAGTATACAACAGTTTAATTAAATAAGCAATATAATACGAGGTAACTATACGTTGAAAAATTGGTAACGGCGAGTCTCATACTGACCACTGTTTTCCACGAATATTATGCAGATTCTTTTTATTTTCCCGGACAAAGCATTGCCTTTTTAGTTTTCATGAATCTTCTTAGTTCCCTTTGTTGACCGGACAACCAGCAAGAGGTCTATGCTACCTACGCGCCTTACTTACATTAATCTAATTTTTACAGAAAAGTTACGTCAAAGTCGTTTAAGAACAAAAAATAAATGCTTGTAAACTCTTTTAAATAGAATATTCTTAAAAGTTAACCGTGCATTGTATCGTCCAGTTCATTACTGAAACTGTCGATATCTCATGGTTACAATACACAGTAGGTAGGGATAGGAAACAGTCAAAATTCTAGTACATATTGTATGAAGCTTCAGAAGTAAGTCAGTTTTATGAATCTGTTAAGGTGTGCATGACGCTAGACGGCACATGCATTTTACATTGTGGTTTAGAATACATTTACTTTACTACTTGGAAATTAAAATGTGACCTCAATTTGCATCATAATGGAGCGTAAAAGTATGTTTCAAGGGAAAAGTACAAAAGACATTCACAAATTATTTTCAAAAGACAAGAATTTCAAAACATATTTCCGCTCCGCGATAATTCCATAATGCATTTTCTGCCGCTCACTGCTTCCTCGGAGCAACCTGGGGCGTAGAAACCCTTTGCAGGTCGCTTGGAGAAAGCGTTCAAGAGAATAAAAATAAAAGCCAATGGCCTTTGCGTAAAATCAAATAAGGAATAAATTATAGAACAAAAATATCGATCAGAAATAGGGATATGATGGTGGGCTAATTTACTGTTACTCGTAACATCATTATCTGTTATAATACGTACCTAAAAGCTAATACTCGTCCGTAAAGTTCCCTGATCTGGTAAAATAAATTTTAAAACAAGAATTGTATTTACTTTAAAGCAAAAAATAATATACAGAAGCAATAGGAATACATACGCAAGCATACTTGAAAACAACTGCTGCGCAAAGAAAATAATAATTTATTACTTAGTGTAATCAAAATATGGTTATAATGAAAAAATATTTTTTTAAATATACCACATATTATAATTATTTAATAATGACATGTAGTGAATAATGGTTTCATAATTTAAAGGTATCAAGTTTAAATTATTATCAAGTTCTTTAAGTCATTATCAAGTTTTAAAATAATAATTGGGAGAAAAAATAAAATCAAATGAAGTCGAGATATGGTTATTTATAACTTAAAGATCGAATCTTTCAAATCACAATTTGTAACATTAAAAATTCATTAATGAAAAAAAGTGTTCAATTTCTTTCCACAGTTTAATTTTCATTTTATATATTAGTGTCATGGGGAAGGACGACGGCAGAGGAGAAATCTACAATACAATAACAGTATTAATATGTACTGACATTTCACGTTTCCATTTGTTCTATGTTGTCGGGATGAACCAACACCCCCTGAATAAAGAAAGCCTCTACACTGAGCTTGTGACGTAGTGTCATGGCGCCCAGGGTAGTCCTAGTCAACAACGTGATTTCCACATGGTCAGTTGTTTTGATAGCAACGGTGTGTTGTAATTTGAAAGATGTGAAGATTTTCCCAATCGGTGAAGATATTTAGTACTCATTTTAAGTATTGGTGGTAGCATATCAATGATGTTTCTTCCAAAAAGCGATATAAATGCGCTGTACGTAACTGTTTTGCGTTGTGCTTATAAGGGTTTAAAGTCCATGTAGGGCCTATTTGGTTTCTCAAAAGATCCTGAAATGCGACGAAAATGACGTGCGGAACATCGATGGAATTATAACTCTTCAAAAACATCTATTGTAAGTATTCATTTCCTTGTGGAAAACCTTTTAGAATGTTCTGCAACATCTTCCAAAAGCGAGTAATACTTATTTTCTAATAGACCAAGTTTGAACTCAACTTATTGCAGAGCGTTTTCCTTTTAAAACATTACACAGTTCAAATAACAAGGCTTACAGACATGAACATTTAAATAATTTCAAATATTTTAGGTTATACATTATAGCAGAACTAAAGATACTAATCCGTTCAAATTAATTTTTAATCCGTCCTTGCTAAATCCGATGGTCGTCTTATTACTGTACTTTCTTAATTATTTTCTTGATTTTTAAATGCTTTTGCTGTTAATTATTTACTAGTATTAAACAGGTTTTAATTTTTTGCCATATTTTACAGGTTTGCCATCGCCACTTTCATGAGAATGATATACTGTGAGAAACAGTTATGTGCGATTCGACAGGCGAAATATCATTTTCTAAATTGAGTGTCTCTCAATTTAAAAAAATGTTGAGGATTTCTTGACTGCCCTGCCTCCTTTTTTAGCAAACAAGGCGAGAAACTCCAGCAGAAAAGAAAAGAAGGCTGAAGAACTTCCAACCGGTAGCTGTCGATGTTGCTAGTGTGGTTTTGCAGCAAGTTTATAATTAACAGTTTCTTTGTACAACGTTGGAAAATTTGAGGAAAGTTACAATGTTTCCAGTTTGGACAATTGTTACATAAAGTGATGATTGTGTTTTCTTTTTAAAACTATTTTGGAATCCTCATCCAGTGATTTCTCTTTCTGAAGTTGTAGATAGTGCTTTGAATTTTAGTTAATACAGAAAAATTCTCCTGTGACGAAATTAAGAAATCAACGTTTTCCAAGAAAAATTAGAAATATTAATTTAATTTAAGACATGTTGGATATGTTTTTGATTAGAAAAATGTTTTAGTGAAGATGACTGTGTCTGAAAATTCATCAGGAATTTAATACTCTCCTTGTAGTAAAGCAGATAACTGAAAATAAAAGTTATTTGAAACTTTTTATTGGAAAAATATAACTAATTCTTGTTCATGAAAACAACAATTTTAGCTCCATCTTAATTATACAGTACGATGCTGCATTTTGTTTTCAATTTCATCACATTCCAAAATTGCGTGCTTTTTATGGTATTTTTCCTAGTGAACATTATTTAGAACACATAATTAACATGTTTTCAACAATGCATACATTTTTTTCATATTGCAAGAAGATCAAAGATCATATATTTTGTAAAATTGCTGAAAGAAAGTTGAAAAATCGTTCTGGATAATTTATAATTCGATAATATATTATATGTGTTAATGTATTAATAAATGTGACTGGACTTTTTGAACATACATTATAATTTGTATATAACTTACTACCTTTATTATGTTTTCGCTATATTGCTTGTAATAATGTGAAATGCTTGGTGGTGTAAAGTATCTACAAAAATATGTTCTTGAGAACACTCTTTAGAACTTGAATGTAAATGCAGTCAAACGAATTTTTTATGGATTCTTGAAACAAATTTAGTATAAAATTTTAACGATGTGAACATTAAATATGAACATATCTTTTGTAATACATTTCCAGAATAGTAATTGCAAACGAAGAAAGGGTTTCTAGTATAACTGCGATTTGCGCAGCTCTCCGATCGGACTGCCTTTGATGACGTCACTAATCAGTGTGGAGGCTTTCCATATCCAGGGGGTGTTGGATGAACCCTACATTCAACAATCAATAATTATTTGTTAGTGATTCCGGGCCCGTCAACTACGGAGATAATTATTTTCGTAAGTGTAATACATGTTTTTCATCGGTAGGTGGTGATCTTCCCCGCAGGATGACGAGATACGGCGCCGACCTACCGTCGGCTAGCGCGGTTTTCCTCTAACCAGGTATCTCCCTCCAGCGGAGCACCGCCCCAGCCGGAACAAGCTCTAAGCTCCCGACCCGTCTCCCGGCATATGTGGTAGTATAATGGTTAGTGTATGTGTTTGTGTGTGTGTGTATGTGTAAGGGTGAGGATAGGACAAGAAAGAGGAAGAAAAGATCGCGCGTGGTCCGTGGTCCGTTTGTTAGGGCACTGCTCCGGCATTCGCCTGGTGTTGATCGGAGAAACCACGGAAAACTACCGATCAGAGCAGCCGGCCACTAGAATTCTCCTCCAGACAGCGACTAAATTCGACCTCGCTGTCAAGCTAGTGTCGAAAATCCTGCCGCTGTCGGGAGTCGAACCTAGGACCTCCCGGTCAGAGACACTGCACTGACATCGGTTGAGTCACCTCTCCCGGTGGGACTTCATGTTCTGGAATGACAGCTGGCGATAACCGCACGCAGAGGGCGGCGTCCAGTGCCGTCGCAGAGACAGAAGTTACGGGGTCCTAATGAAATTTCGCTTCCGCCCTCCGCTCGCAGCTTCCGCGCGGGCGACTGCCGCGACCCAATCGTTCGCTCGTTCGGGCGGAGGGGGAGGGGGAAGGGGGAAGGAGAGGGGAGGCGCAGCGACTGAACCGAAGAGGGCGGGGCTATAATTCAGGGCGAAGGGAAGAGAGGGGGATGTGGCGAAAATTATGGGCAGAATAAGAGAGTGAGCGGAATTTATAAGGTAGTAAAGACGGGTGGATTAAAGGAGAGTTGGGCGCCGGAGCAGAAAATGCGGAGGTACCGACGGGGAGCGCACAGATGCAAAAACGAATGGGGCGAACGCCACGCGAGAAAAAGGGTTGAAGTAGATAATCAAGATGAACACGGAGAAGAGGGTTGCAAGCGATGTTGCACACTATAGTGCGGTTTTTATAACTCTGCCCCTCAAGGCCCGTCTTCACGATGCAATGTGTCAGGATATTTCGTGTGTTTCTCAGTCGTGTCACTAGATATTGCATGATCGCGAACGTATCAAGCAGTGTTTGCGATCATGCGACAGCTAGCGGCACGACCGAGAGAGACTCAAAATGCCGTGTGACATTGCATCGTCGACATAGAGACTTGAAAAGCAGTTATAAAAATTGCACTATAGATTGAGTTCTAAGTCGTGTGGCAACAATTATAAAAGGTATAGCTTTCGTAGTCAAAAAAAAAAAATGATACCTGTTAAAGCAAAGTACAGTAGCACCTAGGTGAACGTAATATTACTACTCACAAAAACGTCACTAGGTTTGAGAATTTTCCACATATCAAGCCAAATATTATCTAAAAAGTAAATTTATTCATCGTGAAAACGGATTTAATAATTATTCGAAATAATTCTTGTCGGATATTTTTACCTCATTGAAAAAGTCTGCTAATAAGAAATTACTGCTGTTTAAACATAACAAACGCAAGAGTATTCTTGATACAAAAACCTATTACACACGCCATATAATAGAGAATTTGTAAAACATCAGAGAATAGTGCCAGGAGAAAGCGAAATCAGAAGAAATAAAGAGAGAAATTAAGTGTACAGTATTTTCCAAGGATTCGAAGCGAAAGCAATAAGGATGCAGGCTCATGCGAAAATGTTAGAAAATAATTGCAAAGTTTCAGGAATATTAAGATTTTTCAGAGAAAAGAAGTGAGAAAGATAGAAAAAACGTAGAAGCAATAAAAATAATGACAAGAATTAAGATAAAACATTCAGGAAAAACATGAATCAGGCCAAGATCATCGAAAAAAAGAGAAGACGACCGAAAATGTAGGAGAGTAACGGACGTCCTTAAGATGTGATGTCTGGACCACGCGATTAGAGGAGAAAGAGGCGAAAAAAGTCGAACGGGGAAGGCGGGGGAGGGGGCGGGTGCGCGCACAGCGGTGACTGCGGTGGCGGCGGCGGGGACGCAGGCCAAGACTGCAGCGGCGAGGCTGGCGACGGGGACGGCAGACGGGACGGCGGAGGGGACAGTAGAAGGGGCGGCAGGGATGCCAGCGAGGACGCCGGCGGCAGAGGGGACGGTGGGCGCGTGGCAGGGCATGACTGGAAGCGTGGCGTGGGCGTGGCGGGTGCGTGGCGAGTGTGGTGGGGCGTGGCGGAGACGTAGCGGGGGCGTGGCGGGGATGTGGCAGGGGCATGACGGGAGCGTGGCGGGGGCGTGGTGGGGGCGTGGCGGGGGCGGGAGCATGGGCGCCAGTGAGGATGGCAGATGGGTGGGCGGCGGGCGTGGTGACGGGGGCGTGGGCGAGTGCGGGGGGGGGGAGTGTCGGCTCGCCAGCGTCGGAAGGGTGGGGGCGCCAGGAAGCCGCGGGCGGCGGGCGGGGAGCATCGATTTGGGCGACTTAGCGCTGGAGCGCTGCAAAAAGAAGGAATCCTGCGCGAGGAGTCGCCCGCTGTCGAAAGCAGCGAACGGAGCAGGTAGCGCCCTCGAGTTGCGCTGCCATTAGGGCTTTTTGCAGGCGCGAGCCCTTCCAGGAACCGGTGCAGGACGAAGCATTTAATGGGGCACGTGTCGGTTGCAAACCCTCCACCGACGTCATTCACTTTTTTAAATATTTTTGCCAATGTTGTGTTTGCTAACAATCAAAACAATAAAATGTATCAAAACAATAAAGTGAATCAAAACAATAAAGTGAATCAAAACAATAAAGTGAATCAAAACAATAAAGTGAATCAAAACAATAAAGTGAATCAAAACAATAAAGTGAATCAAAACAATAAAGTGTATCAAAACAATCAAAACAATAGTGTTTGCTAACAATCAAAATTGATTGTTAGGAAACACTTTACAATAACAAATTTTCACGCTGCAAGAGAATAAATAAGAGAATTGGACCTCATACACATAAAATTCCTGAGCAGAGAAAGAATTCTTAATTGAAGTATTTTTTTTCATTTTAAACTGTCGTTTTATTTTCCATTGAAATCCATTAACTACACAAATTTTTACGATTCCCTTATTTGCGAGCGCTAAAGTCGGTCAAACGCATTATACAGGATGAGCCAAAAATCATTACACCTTAATGTGAGTTATTTATTCTCATTATTTATAGTACATTGAAAAATTGATTTCAGGCTAGATTAACCTGTAAACGGTGGCTGTTAGCAACCCATCCTTTGAAAGATACCGAACCGATGCAAAGCCAATGCGCAAAGGAACCTGTGCTTCTGGGCACCTATCATTAAGTTGGATGTTTTGCGAACCCGTCCGTGGTCACATTGCAGAAGGGGAGCAGACACTTATTTTATTTTTTCTGGCGCCTGGGGTGTAACCAATCCCCACCTCACAGATTACGTACTTATTCATCCCGTGTTGATTTATTTTATATTTCACAAAACTACAGATTCTTCGAGGGATGTAATTAGGGGGAGAGGACCGAGGGAGGACCGGAGGATTCGGGGAATGGGTAAAGCTCAATGAAGAAGCGGAAGAGAGCGAATTCAGTGGTGAAGAAGGGAACAGTGTGGAGAGCACATTTGTGGAAATTGCGGTGAATGAGGAACTGTGAAAAGTGTCTTAAAATTGAGATTGTGTTGTAATATTTATGACATGTTATTAATTGGTACTCCTTAATCAGATTCTGATTCTCTAAAAATAATTTTACAGTTAGTCTATGTATTGGTACAAAATATAGTTGGAAGAGTGCTTTTCTAGTGATTCATATTGACATATGCCAAATATTTTAAATTTTTATAAGTAACTGCACTTCTTGTTTCATTATTTTTGTATTAATCTTAACGATATTGCACAAAATGTCTTGTGAATATCACCAAAAGAGACATTTTTGTTGTTTCAACACTTTTAATCAAGTTACGTGACACAAAATTACCTCACCAGTTACGGGTTAAAATCATATTTTTTTAATTTAATAGGTAATTATGACACATTGATACATAATTTCAATTCTTTTAACTATGTGGCTAGGCTGAAGGCCTTTAAGCCATTACAATACCTACATCCTACCGCATTCTAACCTTTCGATTTCTGGCATTCACCCCTAATGGTCTCTTCATCGCATCAAAGCCGCGGAAAGGAGACCATAATAGAGCAGAAGTAATCAAGGGTAGTGACTCTTGGCCCATCCGGTATTCTTGCTGGCTCGCTTGAGCAGTCTGGCAGCGCGGGCGTGCCACGCATCGGCTCTGAAGTGTTCACGGAGGTTCCAGTCGAGGAACGACACCGCACATTCTGGGCTGCACCCGCGTAGCGTCCTCCATATTCAGTTTTCTCGACGTTTTGGTGTATTTCGCTTGTGATCAGCGTCATGAGCTCTTTTAGAGAGTAGAAAATAATTTATTACCAGAATTTTAATAAGTTTTCACAATAAAAGTAATTTAAACATATAGTAAACCCTCATTAACACGAATTCCGTGAGACCGAAATAATCAGAATTCGTTTTATACAAATTGGCGTTATCCGAGTATAATAAATGTCCGTATTACCTTAATCTCTTGCAGGGACCAATGTTTTGTTCGTGATACAGCGAAATTCGTGTTATGCAAGTTCGTGCTATCGAGAGTTTACTGTGTTTAAAAATGATATTACTTCCTTCCTTGCTCAGTTTTCATTGCAGTACTATGTGGGACTTTTCACACTTTTTCGGACCTTACCACGGAGACACGGATGGCGACGTCCTTTATAAAAAGGACGTTCGAAGCAAAACTTTATAGTTTCCAAATGTCGTTAACCACGCTTCGTAGCTTCTTTTATTAATCATTCAACTATGTTTTGTATGTGTAATAGTAAAAGAGATTAATAGAGAATCTTTAATTTAATTTAATTTTTCGACTAAAAAAATCGAATAAATCAAAATGTGGGTGCTTCTTTTTGATAAAACGCATTGTAAGATTTTTTCCAATACGACTTTTGATGACAATTCGCACCTATATAATATAAATTCATTAATGTTTATTTTGTCAGGAAAGTTTTTTTTTCTTGCTGAAGAATTAAGATTGTTTTGACATTTGAATCCCGTGTTTACGACTACAATCTTACTTTGTACAAAAATTCTTACCATTTCGTCTGTGATGAACTTCTATTTTTATTGAGCGATTACTAACGATTTCAAGGTTATACCTAAAATAATTTTTCCATTGCTTCATATGCCAAAAAACATAAAAAAAATAGGGTACTATTATCATTATATTTTATCTGTAAATTTCCTGAGTAAGTTCTTTCTAAAAATGGTAAAGGCAATTTAGTTTTTTTTAAAGAAAAGAGATTGCCTAGTTTAATTTCTTAGACTTAAATGTGCAAAGAAAAAAATGTGCTGGATGTGTTCGTAATAGAACTTTTCTATTTGATAATGTTTCATTCTATATGTATTTAACCTTCCGACGGGCGCGCGGCAGCACTCCGTGCTGCCTTTGTGCTTTTATTATTCATAAGTCGAGTTCCGCTATTTCACATGTCAGAGGGCTTCAGTATTCTCATTTCGCAACATTCTAAACGAAATTCAAAAATCTTCGTACCGTTGCCTTCTCCCTATCAGTCGTAAAGAAGATTTGAAAATAATATAATGCTGACTGCAGCACTCTGTGCTCTACCGCGCCCACTCGTGTAAGTATTTTTAGTATTCCAAACGAACATTTCACTTATTCAGATTGATCGTTTACAAGTATATCGTACATAAGCAATACGCACAATTCTCATCTGGCAATTAGTACATGGAATGGTACCTCGGTACAAGAATATCAACATCTGTACTTTGATGATTTTGAAGTGGGAGATGACATTTCGTCATTGTTGCCTTATAAAATGAATGCTTTCAACAGTGGTAAGCACATTTGTGAGGCCACGAGCCTCGGCGAATGAATTAAAATGATTCATTTTATAAGGCAAGAGGTGTAATAATGACCTATCGTCATCGGTCACTTTAAACGAATCGAAGCATATGCTCATGTATACTACGTCTCAAGGCGAGAGTATCAAACAGACATCGGGCCCAAACGAACGCGAAGACTTTTTTCTTTTTTTAAAGGTCACATCAACTACTATTGAATGTAACGGTATGGGATGATGATGACACAATAAGGTGATGATAGGGGGTTAAAGGACAAACACATACAACCATGTCCGAAGCGGGACTCGAACCCGCAACCCCACGGTCCAAGACCACGACACTAATGCCTTAGCGACCCGAAGCCCCTTGTGCGGCTCTGGTTAGGAAGAAACGCGCGCCCCCGCCCTCCGCCAGAAACGTATCCGAAACGTCAGCGCCCGCCAGGAGCGCCACTTAGCGCGGAGCGGCCGCCCAGGAACGGAGAGCGCCGCCCGAGACACTCATTTGGAGCGACGTTCCCGAAAGAGCCCCCAGGGGCGCAGCGAACGGCCGGAGATAATCTCCCTCCTCCTCCTCTTTTTTCCCAACCCCCTGCGGACGCGCTACTGTTCACACTTTTTCCGAACGCGCCCTCTCGCCGATTAGCGGAAGGCGGGGGGGCGCGGGGGGGAAAGCGCTGGCGAAATCGCCGCGTAATGCGTTTTAAACACGCGCAGCCAACTCCCGTCGCCGAGTCCAGAGACGAGGTGCGAGGGGAGGGGAGGGGGGAGGGGAGGGGAGGGGGGAGGGGAGGTCGATTGGGCAGCCGACCACGTAATAGGCTCGCGGGGATGAATTATTCGATTCGATGGGGCGCGCGGGCGCCGATAGAGGGCATGCTACAAAAGGAAGGCAAATGAGCCGCTTTCATGGCGGGCGCCCGCCCAGAAATTAAACGCTGTTTACACGAACCGTCGGTGAAATAACGTTCGTGAAAGGGCGCTTTACAAAAGAAGCGAGGGATGCGAGTAGCAATTTGTTTCTTGTCGCGAAATATTACATAATGTCGAGAGACGTATACAGGTCGTAGTACACGGTACAAACTGATAGAGATATACATTGATGGCAAAAGAAAGCTAATGTACACGTTTATAAGAACAATAACATAAGAGCTCTAAGGTATTACACATGCTTTCCATTTTTAACAAACATTTCAAATGAATGTCTTTGAACTTGTTAACAAAGACCTACCTTTTTAGGAATTTTTCAAAACGTAACTTAAGGGGAACCAAAAGCCGTATGAGAATCGGTATCAAAACGAACAAACAGGGCATTTATTGCAGAAGGAACAAATACAAGGTTCAAATAATACGCTATTTATACCAACGATCGGTAAAATAGGTTGCGACTTGAGAAAAGAGAAATTAAGATGCTTAATTTTCAAGTTACTTTGATTTGCCAAGTTAAATGAGACACCCTGAATATACACCGCTTAACACATTTTAAATCATACGTACTTCCTTGGAATTATCGTTGCGCATATAACCTTAAAGTTCGCTGTTCATGAACAATTACTTCAGTCCTTAAGCGCAACACCAGCCACAAACACGTATCCACTGCCTGATACGGCCTGAAGCGCCACGCAAATCCTTCTAACTTTCCTCCACTTTGTACATGTAATGTTCTCCACTGTGGTTGCAGCGATACCCGTTCTTCCAGTTCAAGCAGCAGAGTAGGGGAAGTGGATCCAAAGCTCAAGGATACGTGCGAATACGAGTGTAATACACATCTCTTCTTCGGAGGAAGGGCTCGAGATGTTCCTTACACCTCGCATTCAAATATCTCCTTATCTACACGATTGTCTCCTGTATTCAGAAGTATACCTTCCATTTGCGGCTCTCACACGAAACCAATCTTTACGAATGAGGTCTCTAATGAAAAGACAATTTCATGAAGACGTGAAGAATTGCACTTTGACTTAAAAAAATATGAAGGATTTATTTTAAAAAAACGCATCTAAACATTCCCGCAAAATGACTGCAAACGCATCTAAACATTCTGACGTGCGCAACGCACGTCAGAATTTTTTAAAATCTATATCGTTACACAACTTTTAAACAAAGCGTTCTAGGGCCTTAAAAACAAAAATTTTGAGGCGGCCTCAAACAAACGTTCCTCACACCGTAATCTACAGGGTCAGATTTTCTTGACCATTCTATTACATTTTTGCTGGTTCGACGCTCCTCGATTCTACCCCATCTGTTCAGAGCCTGAAGAATCTGCAACTGTATGCGAAATTACTGATTACTTTATATTCTATGCGATTGAATTACACGAGTGTACCTCTTTGCTCAATAATAAAGTCAAATAAGAATAGTTGTATTGATAAGGGTGTATTATATTATCAATTACAAAGTGGCATGCAGAAGTGAAGGAGGATAAGAGGGTCTTGAAGAATAATATATATTATAGGCTTAATACGCAAATGGGAAAATAAGGAAGAGGGCGGGGTGTAGCATGCGAGAGTTCTTGCACGGGTACGCTGGTCTAATTATACATCTTTTTTGCAATTCACTACACACTGAGGTGAAAAAAGCCACACAGCCTGCAAACATTTTGCCAGATTTCCTCTTATGTTTGCTTACAAATTAGATTAAACAACGAAAAAGTTCATTAAACGTTGGGTGAATACCATCAGAAATGTGACGATGGTGCATCATTTGTTCTTCAATAAACTAGTGGTGCTTCCAACGCACATACTTTCTCGCTCTGCTTCTATACGGTCCTTAATGCTATTCCACTACTTCATAAACCAGCAAAAGTGTATTCTACCAGCAAACGTTTTCCGTACCGAGACCCGAAATCCGATACTCAAAGTTAATGAACCGGCTCTTATACCACTACGCCACATTAGCACCGCATGGGTCGAACACACCCATGAAAGAATCGAACAGACCTGTAAAATGGTAAATGCTTGATAAAGGAACAATTGATACGATGGTACATTCGCTTTACAAATCCAAAAACAGACTAAGTGAAATAATTGTGACTCTTAAGCAATATTTTAAAGCAATAGCTTTAAAATATATTCTTATATATAAGAAGAAATATTATTTAATTCTAACTAACTAAAAAAAAATTCAATTTAATAATTGGTTGTTCACCAGAAATGTTATAATCTCCAAATCATAGCAAAATGAAAAAAATCATGAGAGCAATCTCTCACACCAAGATTGACGTAAACATAGAATATGAGGCAATTCCAAGAAGGGTAATGTTTAACAGCACGTTTGTGACAATTTTTCCCCATTATGAAACTGAATAAAAGAGATCAACGAGCAAACCTCTGTGATGATATGTTACGGACAGTCATAAGATTATCATGAGTATTGTTAAATACAATGCAAAGGGCTTTATATTTTTATACGATGTCATAAACGAATCTACACTCTTGTCAGATATTAGAGCAGAAAATAATCATGATTTTTTCAAGAACAATATGTTTTTGCTTTAATCCGTCTAATTCAATTAAATATAATTATTGAAAAAAATAGTCTATTGCTGTCATCAAACAAAAACAATTCAGTATCATAATTTTGTGTTTAGCACAACACTAAATTTGTGATTACATCGTAGCAAAGCGGGTTACATAATCTGCCCTACAAGCAATTATAACACTTAGTTTCCAAATCTAATATATATTATTCGTTGTAGTTTCATATTTTGCCCTTTCGTATACAGACAACAAACATTTGCAATACTATAATACAATAGACAATACTACTTGAACTATATATGACCGTCATGTTCTTGCCGATTACTCTTTAAATTTACGCGCTATCTTTCGAATCGCGCATTCTGATGGGTGGTCCCCACTCCTGGAGTGAGTTTCATCCCCACCCTTCATCGATTTTCGCATTTGCTCCCGAGTTGCCCTCGCGCAGCTCTTGACGTCAGTGAAAGTGCAAAATGCTGTGCAGACCTGGTTTAGGAACTAGCGTTGACCACAGACGGACAGACGGACGTTTTGCCGTCAATCGATTTTGTAGTATCAAGAAGCTACAAAACATGGATTTTGTCTACACCACGAGATAGAGGATTTTTTTTCTAAATTTAGCAACAGGTTTTATCCACTTTTTCGTTACCAGACCCCTGCTATAAGAATGTTTCTGGCGAAAATTCCCCGTTTTCCGGCGCACGATTACATAACTTTCTCATCTTACGAAGTATTCATAATGCGAGAAAGTAAAAAGAAATTAAGTTTGGGGTAATGTTTTCAAGCACTATTAAATCTTTACACGCTCCCTATACTATTTTTCCGCATTTCTATCTGATTATGACCTCGAACTCCTGGAATCGTTGAGAAATGCTCTTGGAAGCATCATGGTACAAGGAGTGCTCCCCGCCCTCTGCAAAACGAGGCTCTTGCATGCCACAGCCATTAGACCGTGCTTGCTGCTAATTGCGTCGATGGCAGAGCTGAACTGCAAGTGCTTCTCTTCAAGTGTTCCGTTTCTGCTTTCCGTATTTGCTGCGTTCACTGGCATCGTTAGGGGAGTTGTGAAACAGAGACGAACTTGCGACTTGCTGATTGTTGAAACGCAACGGGAATCAGGGTTTGTTACACATATTTATGAAAGTTGTCACACGAAGTGACTGTAACAACTTAGATCGATTTCTCACAATATTACTGACGTTTTATTTTGTTGGGTAGCTAAATTGTTCCTCTTTGTTCTTCGATATAATATTATTGTGCTAAAGTGTATTTTATCGAAAATTCCCAGAAAACTAACACTGTGATGACTTCTCGATTTTAGAGGGTTTGACTTTTTAAAGTAAGTGGTGAACCTTGTCACTACGTATACCAAAACTTTTTGAGTTTAACAACAGTAGCACTTGAAGAGAAATTTATCAAGGATTTACGAAGATTGTTATTGATACTTTCTCATACCTTACTCTTTCTAATATAATTTTTATTTTAAATTTATTAATTTATCACACTTCGTTCCCATTTATCACATTATCATGGCCTTCTTTTTACTTTCTTGTCTACGCAAGTATAAATAGTGCAATGTAGGTCATGTAAAGAAATGTATGTAATGCTGTGAAAAATGGATTCGGAGATTCAACGGAATTGCACTTTTGGACGGGGGGGGGGGAATTTCAACTTTTTTCGGCGTTTTCCTATAGCTAAAAAGTAGAATATAGGGATTTTTAATGAAACATGTAGCACAAAGCCTTGAAATACGATGTTGAATATTTTGAAAACATTAGAAGTTTCGTTAAATTTTCCGTAAAATGTAGGCATTTTTAAATAATTATTTTCTCAAACCTGACTCCAATGTTTTTCTTCGTATCCAAATTTCTCTTCTTACGAGCCAGACAGCGGTAAAAACATCGGTGTTGGTCTCATATTAGTCAAACTTTGAAATTTCGAAAATTGCAAAAAATAACATCGCAAAACCACAACATTGATGATAAAGTTTTTAATCTTAAATGAAATCTGTATTAAAAATCAGATCTTTAAAAAGGTCATGTACATTTTTTGAAAAGTGAGTTTTTTCTTAATTTCTTTTTACTTTAATGAATTTTTTAAGAATTTCAGAAACGTCTCCAATTTTTTTCACACAGAGCAAAGGACGCGTAAAAAGTCTAATATTCGTTTAACTCCCGAAAATTTTGAAAACCGCAAAGAAAGGAAGCAAGCAAAATGTATCAATCACACGCTTCGTTTCTAATATACAGAACCTGGAGATAACAATAAACCATTGACAAAACGTTGTGCAATCGTCGTGGTAACTTCACTAGGTCGTATGTCAAAAAAATTGTTTTGCTTATTACACCATTGTGATCAGTCAAGAGAACTACATCAGCTGCAATAGGTCGTAAGACGAGGGAGTAATGGAAAACCGAAAAGCAAGCTCGAACATTTGTGAAAGCGACTGTCAAGACATGGAGAGATAGGAACGTTTTTCATTCTTCCTGAAAACTACGGTATATTTGACATACGACCTACTGTGGTTACCAAAACGATACATATTAAAATTTTTGATGTAATATTCTTTCTCAAATATAAAAATTTTAAGAACTATCTACAAAGTGGCATCAAACTAAAATTCATTCCAATAACAATGTTTTGATGTGTGCTTATATTATTTTGACTTTTGATACCCAAACTATCTGATGCACACATGACGAAGATTGGTAGATCATATTTTCTTTTTAACGTACAGCTTTCTATTCGCCATCACATTTATTTTAATATTCGCCTTTGAGAAATATGGCCTTCATAATATTAAAGTGTAATTACTGACAGAATATATATCTCATAATGCAATTAAATGTTCCGTGAAAAATTTTAAATATCAAATTTTGAGAGAGAATAGCGACACGTACGAAGTAAATAATAAAAGAAAAGAAACAAAATGTCAGAATATTTAAATAATGATTTTTCGTCTATAAATATCACATGTTGAATAGCAGTGGTGTTTAATTCAAAGGTTATTAATCTCGGCGAATGATACATTTCATTTTTACCCAATATCCAGACCAACACCATTCAAAGGAAAAACGCAAATACAAAAAATGCTTTAATGAGCGCCGAATGACTCCCCAGGGGGCGGTAAACAGCACAACCGTCGAGGGAAAACGGCAAATGAATGTAGCGGAGGAGACTGATTTTATCACGGGCATGATCCTAGCAGGGAAATACAAAGGGTATTCATATGTGCATACAAACACACACACACACACAACCCATTTACATACCCATTTTTTGGAGGTCGCCCACTTCACAAATATTGAAGCGGAGCATGCATTTAGAATCTCAAGAGAGTAAGTATGCACGATGTGATCCGAAACTTTATTGCATTGTTTATAGCAAAAATGCCATTTGAAGCGATGGTTTACAATTTAAATGTATATGGTTTCAAACAAATGCTCAAACAGTAAGCGTGCTCCCATAAATCGGATGTTTAATAAACTTTCAATTAATTCGTTTACAATGAGCATTCACATCCAGGCTAAATGCATTTTCTCCAAAATATCTATCTAATTAAAATATGAAGCGTATAGTATAATTATTGAAACGTAATAGATGACAGACGCAAATAAATTAAGATACTTTAAAACGAAGGGTGCTACAATAGCACGTGATTTTTCGCATTATTCCTAACTTACGAAACTTTCAAAAATTCAGGGAGATCAACAAAAATAAGGCACGCGCCATTGTTCTTAGTGTCCCTTGTACTGAAAAAAATTGTAGCCATTTTTGAAAAAGTTTTTTTAAAATTTACATTAACTTCAAAAAGAAAAACTACTATGTCGGGCGTCCCGAGTTAGCTTCCAGGCCTTGGGGCGCAGGAGCTGCTAGGCGTGGCCCGCCTGCTAGGACCAGGCTCCGTGACGAAGCCCATTATGATAGGTAAATGCAAACGGCAACGTTCCCGCTTAGCAACCACAGGTGTGGTCGTCCATCAGGATGGATTTCTATCTTTCATGCTCATTCCACCAGAAATCGTCATTTCTATTTGGTACATCAAGGTTTAGTCCACCTATTGAATCCTTGTTGAGATCTCCACTTTTTCTTAGTGGAGATATAAGCTTTTAAGTAAAAGAGAAAGTTAATACTAAAAAACAAAAATACGTTGTAGTATAGTTAAAAAAAAGCATTTCTAGCATCTCTTCCATTCACCATCATCTACAATTTCTCCCGTTTCTATTGGTTCAGAAGTCATGAAAATCTGCTCAAGTATTTGTGAGTTAACGACACGCTATTGGTTCCAAAAATACCAACCAAACAACGACACAGAGACCACTGACATCTTGAACCATGTGATACAAATTCATAACCTTTATAAAAATTACGCTTAAAAGCAACAACAAACGAATTTGAAAGGAAGTTTGTTTCTCAGATGTACACTTAAGCTTCCGCGGCTCGAGTTCATAACTTCTCGGCTGTCCGGGTGATGTCGCGTCGATGGCTGAGAGGTCGAAGTTTCGCCTACCATGTCGCAGGCTTCCTGGAATCATACAATGTCATGTCACTGCCTTGAGGAAGCCAACGACATGACAGGCGAAACGTCGGCCTCTCAGCCAACGACGCGGCGTCACCCGGACAGCCGGGAAGTTAAGTTTGTTTCTCAACTACGAAAAGCATTTTCAACATGTGTCCTATTGTATTTTCAATAGTGTTTCCTTCTTACATTTTTGTTGTCTGAGAAAAGTCTTTTCAAATGAAAGCACGGAAGGCATTTCAGCTCCCGACCACTCCAGTCACCGCCCGCATTCGGCGATTGCAAGAAAAAGTCGAGAGCAGCGAGGGAACTCGCACTGCGACCAACTGCTCGGCGATTCCCGCGGCTGGCAACACGCGCCCCCACGCGCAGAACGACTGCTGCTTCGCCGCCAGCCACGGGGCTTTGGGGAGGAACAGAATGTGCTGCCTGCGGGCGGAAGGGCGAACAGCCTTTACATCTGAAAGCTACGTTTCTGCGCGTCATCTGGAAATGACGTGGAAACTAATAGAGTTTTCCATTCGTTGCACTGAAACCCACCCTAGTGCAGGGCAAATACGTCATCGCTCCGCAACAGTGCTGCCCCACACGCGTGAAGGGCAGCCACGAACAAAACGGATTCCGGAACTGAGTCAGTGCGTGTACGCTACGCAATGAGATTATAGACAGCCGTCCTTGGTCTCTCATACTGACAGAATTCGAAAAGTAAGAATTTTGGAATTGTTATCGTTGTTATAATTTTAAATTATTATTAATAATAAAATTATTATTTTAACATATCTTGTACGAAGTATTCTGGTAATTCTTTACTCCTTAATTCATAAAGTATTAAAACTATTAACGAGTGATTCTTTATTTAAAATTTACCGAAAACTTCAAAAGCAAATCTGTCAAAGTTCATTTCTCGAGATTTGCCAATTATCGATACAGTACACTAGATTTCGACACGAAAGACTTCTGCAGAATTATTTGGTTATTGAAAACTAAAAATATTAATGTGAGCATTTCCGCTTGCGCATGCGAGAAACATTCCTTGGCACATTGTATATTTGAATGATTTTGTAAGGGCATAGGTTTGATTACTAAATAACAGTTTGATTACTAAATAACTGTGACAGAAGATCAATTTCCTTCACAATTTCACCACGAATCCAAATCAACATTCATAACTTCCTTACCTAACCTCAAAATGGCTGGGTGCAATGGACTGCACCGTCGAGCTCGTCAGTGCAGGTTAGGGCGCCCCGAGTGCACCCTGGTTCCGTGTCATTGTGCGAATGGAACTTGGCTTCTCTGCACTGGTGCGCCCTAGCGGCCGAATGGAACACGAAAGCTGCTCTGAGTGCGCACTGGGTGCGCACCAGTGCGGCGAATGGAAAACGCTGTAAGAATTTCACCCCACACTATGGATGCACCTCGCCTGTGTTGCACATATACATGTTAAGAATGATGCATGAGGGAATCTTTTAGAATACTTTAGAAGGCTACTTTTCATTTCAGAAAATATCTCAAGCTTACAATTTACATTTTTCCATACCTTTGAACGATTTTAATCAGAGAATCCTAGAAAAAAAGACTGGTCAGTGCAAGCAATGAATCTCGGAGGCACACGGTTTTGTCTGCTAACGATTTGCACCTTCTCTATTCTACAGAGACTGTGTTGTAATGTTGCAGGAAAAAGTGTCTATTTTTTTCAGAACTGTTGTGAAGGGTACGTGATGCCGAAAATTTTAAATTTTTTGGCCCCTATTTGTATATAGTGACTTGGTCTGCTGTGTTTTGTTGCCAAAAGTTAGGTTTTGTGGGTCCTACGTGCAGGAAAGTGCTGTTCGGCAATCCATCTATTCATTGTCCGTGTATGTGCCCACGAACAACCTCATTGCTTTGTCCGTTCGCAGAATGTTCACCAAAATTGCATTTTGCAATCGATCTGCGCACAGAAGAGGGTGCATTGGCTAACTTCTACTAAAACGACTGAATTTTCAAAAATTGCAAAATATTATAGTTTTTTTTAGCCCCCTCTACCAACCACATTCTCAAGATACAAATTTTATCTTCCATGAAACTTTCCTTCAAAACTAAATCTTTAAATAACATAATTCACAATTATTTTACAACGTATGAGAAGTGTTGATGACATTTGGAGTAAAATAGAGGCGATTTGTTTAAATACTTAAAAAGGTTTTCTCGAAAAATGGTTTAAATTTTGTCTTTAAATGCTTTTATCAAGGTTTGCCAAACAAAATGGCATTGACTCTATTTTCATTAAAAGTTTCAGAGTTTCAGAGTTTTAAAATCCGTAAGTTAATTTTTTCAAACACCCTTTACACTTCAAAATTTAAGACTTAAATATTGCAGCTAAAATTTCCGTACTTTAATGACTTTGGCCTACGCCACTGGTCGCGGGGTGGAGTAGCGGGAGGGCGGAAGTTGCGGCCTCTAGCACAGGGCTGTCCAACAGGGGCCCGCGAGCCGCATGCGGCCCGCCGGATCTTTTTGTGCGGCCCGCGACTGCTTTGAAAAACTGTATTATACCAAACAAATACAATACAATTGCGCAGTTCATCTTATTTTTATATAATAATAATATACTATTTTTAATATTTATAATTTATATAACAATACATTACTCGTTCACTTTACATTTGCAGACGGCAGAATTAGGAACTAATGTTGTTTTGAAAGTGAAGGCCCGAACACACAATCGAAGATACACGAGTGGTCCCGATGTCAATCAGCATCTGACCAATCAGCTGTCTCCGAAGGCAGCACAAGCGCTACGGACACAGCTGACGAATTATGCCTTTCTGACAGTGAGCAGGAGTCGCGCCCTTAAATGATTAAGATAATATACAATAAATACCACACGCTAATATACAATAAATACCACACGCAATAATACACCACACGCTATTCACAACATTCACGTACAGTATTTTTATTTCTTCTTTGCACTTATCTACCGCTTAATGGTTATGTTCTTGCCCCGCCGGGGTTCTGTGTGCTGCTCACCGCCATCTATATCATATTAAACGGTCAATATCTACTCCAGACGCGCGTTTCTCATTCAGTCGGCGGTGACCTCATGTAAACAGATCGCAGCGCTCCGTCTGCAAATGTAAAGTGAACGAGTAATATAATAATGATAAATTAATTTTCTCGTTGTTTGTACATTAATCATTATAGGTTTAATAAAAGTCGTATATAATATATATTTGTTTCAGTACAATCTCTGTAGTTAGGGTAAAAACCATTTTAAATGACGGTGCGGCCCGCGGCTTCGCTAGAATTTGATATGTGGCCCTTTCAAGTTGGACAGCCCTGCTCTAGCATCTCAGGTACAGGCAGCCCTGCGTTGGAGAAGATGTGAGGAACGGGGAAGGTTCATAACGCACTTGTATGAGGACTGAATTTTGACGTGGCCTTCTACGAGTGATGAATGCTTAGTTTACTTAAAATCAATTATTGAAATACATTTTACAAACAATTACATTTTCTTATTGCTTGTATTGGGTTTGTTCATTGCGTTTTTCTATTAATCCCTTCTTCTTTTTCTCAACCCGTCACCCAGTGAATCATACACTGATAACGAAAACGAAGGCAGAATTGCATTCAAATGAAGAGTCTTTGAATTCAAAAAAGCAAGAAGGTGGATGGTTTGAAGGGCAGCGGATGGCTCAGGAGACGGAATATGAACCAAAGGAACTGATTGGTCCGCCCGTCCCGCTCTTGGGGCGTCCGGGCTGGTTGTGCCGCTGTCCGCTGGCCGATGGTTGGAGAAGTGCACTCATTGGCGACCCTTCGGCCGCCTCACGTATTGTTCGAATAATATTTCTGCCTCCTTGACAGTTGGGGTGCGGGTAGAGCGATGGTGCCTCTTATTCCACCGGCATACACGTGATGGTGTGAGATCGTTCTTGCATCAGATCACAACAGTAGTACGAAACAAATCGCAATAACAGCAGACGACACAGAACCGCACACAAGATGCAAAACCAAGGAAGAAAAGGCACCCTTCAATTTATAGTTGCTTTGCTCTGTAAGATTTCATTTTTTCCTAAACAAGTATGGGCAATTGCGTAGTGACATCACAATACGAAGCCTCTGATTGGAGAACGGAACCCCCTCACCCCTGTCAGCCACTAGCTGTCAACTAGACAAAAATATTCTTCGGACAATATGTGATACGCGATGTCAATATCAACCACAACAAGTAAACTTTGCTATTAGTAGTGATTGCTCATTCTGAAAGTCAATGGCTCTATCACGTGTGCCTATACTGCGATTTTCGCAACTTTGTCCCTGACGGAAATCAACTGTTTCGCAGCCATCCAACCAGAAGCTTATATTTCGCGACAGTGACGTCACTATGGTGATGTTCAAGTTCTCGATTGGATAAAACTGTGAACAGCTGATTTCTGTCAGGGACAAAGTTACGAAAATTGCAGTGTAGGCCGCCTCCCTGGTCACTACTCCCTTGGCGCTCCCTGCATCCAGGCTCCTCAGCGCTCCATCTCACAGGACGGTTTAGGCTTCTGGAAACCCCCTGCGTATTCGGATTCTTATTCGTCGGCCGTCGAAACTTTTGGGAACACTCTGCCGGAATCTGATCGAGAAACGGTGACAGAAACCCTTTCCAGACTCTCCGGCCACTTCTGAGCGGTTTCCCGTTTCCTGCGAGGCCTCGTTGTAAGGTCACGTGACAGATCGTCACGATTTCTTTCTTACTCTATGGAACATCGCCAGGCATTGCACCGATCTACTGTATGTATTTCGCGTTTTAGCGTCGGATTTTCCTGACTTTTACCAACTAGCGGAATTTCCAGGACAGGGTCTCTGCTCTTTATTTATTTTTAGGGGCGGATTTAATGAAACTTAATTTTTTCATTTCACTTTAGAACAACGTCTTTTAATACAAGAATTCATTTTAAAATTTGACAAAAGGAAATGACCTATTTTTATATCTAATTTTCTGCATTTTTTGTCGATTTCGACTAGTAAGTCATCATTTGCCTTTTTTCTCTCATTTTTAATGCATTTTTACAGATTTCATCGATATTAACATCATTTTAATGGCACGGGCTTCAAATAATATTTACGAGATCCAACAAATGTTCTCAATAGAATTTTTGAATACCTACACCTCGTAGCCTATTCGATTTCTTCGCTCAGAAATTGTAATGTCAGCGATTGTGAGTAATCATCTAAGAATCCTGTGACTCTCAGCATAACTAAACTGTGAATTTCAGGATAACTAAAGACAGATTTTCTGGTAAAAATCAGACCAAAGCAAAAATCTGTAAGCTGCGTGCACTTGAACAAATAAAAGAAGCCTGCATTACATCAGGAAAGTATCCAACAGCTTGAGTTGTTCATCCGAACTTCTTTAAATCGTCATTTTCCTTTGCTTTAGGGCATTTTAAGAGCATTTTAAGAGCATTTTATTGATCACTTTTGACGACGCTTTAGGTCATAAAAACCCACTCCCAAGTTACTATCTAAGCCTGGGGAGAGTAAGAGAGCCGTGGGGCGAGCATGATGAATTCCCTTCACCCTCTACAGCACATTCGCCCTGCCTGAGCTTTTCTTTCGTCACACGGCGATCTAGGCGAACAACCGCTCTCTACGAAGAGCCACTGCGCGCCGCTCACGAGCCTGGTTGGGGGGGGGGGAGGGCCAGCGGCGGAACTCTCGCTCCGGCCGCCTCCCGAGGCACACCCGCACCACATTTACGGGATTAGTGATCCAAGTATTTGACGCGCTCGGAGTTAATATGAAGACCTCTGGGCAATGCCATGCTACGCCACAATACGTACGCTTTGAGAAAAGAGAGAGTAAAGGTTTAGACGTGGCATTCTACGCATTGGGAAAAAGAACATTCAGTTGTGAATTACACTGCTATTTTGCGGCGAATCTTTAGAATGAAAAATCAACATGTAGATACTTCTATGGTGTGCGAAAAACACCAATATCTCATTTTCATCACAAATGTGACATAGCATTTTTTGCCACTAGGTCTTCATATTCATTTAGTCCCACTCTCAGCGATGTTAGGGTTGAGACTGATTGATTGTTCCTGAGTCCGGGCGCATCAACTATTTAAGTAATTTCTCCCGTAAGTGTAGTGCGCGTTTTTACCTTGGGAGAAGGCGGTGATCTTTTCCCGCTGGATGGCGAGATCCGGCACCGACCTACCGTCGACTTGCGGGGTTTTCCCCAAACTAGGTATCTCCCACTAGGTGGAGCACCACCCCAGCCGGGACAAGCTCTAAGCTCCCGACGGGTCTCCCGGCATGTGTGGTAGTGTAGTGCATATAAGTGTAAGTGAGTAAGGAGTGAGAATAGGGCAAGGAAGAGTAAGAAAAGATCGCGCACGGTCCGTGGCCCGTTTGTTAGTGTACTGCTCCGGCATTCGCCTGGTGTTACTTTAAAACTACCGATCAGAGCAGCCCGCCTCTAGAATTCTCCTCCCGACAGCGACTGAATTCGACTCACAAGCATGTGTCGAAAATCCTGACGCCGCGCCGTCGGGACTGCAATGCCATCAGCCGATGCCCTGAGCCACCTCCCCCGGTTAGGGCTGGGGACGAGGAGGAGAGGAAGCGCGCTGGCCGCAGAAGGCTTAAGCGCCTCGCACATCGACCGCCGCGCCCCTCGCGGCGTCCATTTGCAGCTCCCCCTCCCCCCACTCCCTCGCTCGGGGGCTGCGCAAAAAAAGAAGAAGGCGGGCGGGCGCGCGGAAATCGCCGGAGAAAGAAGCGCCCGTTATGCCCCGTTTAACGACCTCGCGGCCGCGGAGCCAAGATTTAGTCACGTCCCGCGCGCGAACTTCGCGCAGATACCAACAATTGCGGATGCGCGCGCGGAGCAGCTGCGCGCGGGTGTTAACGGCCGCATCAGCCCTCCGGAGGTGCAGAGATAATCAAGAACAAGTAACAAATGGGACACGAGATCCAAACTCTCTCCAAACTCCGCAACATGTTAGTTACTTTGACTTCAATGTATAAATATACTTAATGAACTGCGGCGATATAATTAATGTGTGGCGGCGATGGTGCAACGGTTAGAACGTATCGGACTGTTGTTATATCCAAGTTTGCGGGTTCAAACCACATCGAAGCAGTCGATTTTTAGATGCGAAAAAATCCTTCGTTCGCCTTCCTTTGGAGGGGAAGTAAAGCAGGCTGTCCCATGTTAGTAGATTTACTGCATGTAAAAGATCCTCAAGACTAAATGACGCCTGTGAGCGAAATTCAAATCGCCTGTTTCGTCGCCCAAGTAACACCTTCTTTCTCCGCTAGTTGATGAAAGGAGCGTAGCGAAATTTGCGTGGTCAGACTGAAGAGCAGGCCTCATGGCCTGAGTCTCACCACGTAAAATAAGGCAATTCAATTCAATATTTTAAATACAGACTAATCAACATGCTATTTTCCTATCCATTCTTAATTACTAGGAAGTAATTAAGGAAGGATAGCCTTCGGAGGGGAAGTAAAGCCGGCTGTCCCATGTCAGTAGATTTACTTGCATGTAAATTATCCTCAAACCTAAATGACGCCTGAGCTAAATTCAAAATCACCTGTTTCGTCGCCCGTGGAATACCTTCTTTCTCCGCTAGTTGGTGAAAGTGTAGCATCATTTGCGTGGTCAGACAGAAGAGCAGGCCTCACGGCCTGAGTCTCCCCACGTAAAATAAGACAATTCAATTCAATGAAGGAATTAATTTATACATCTATTATTCGAATTCCAATGGCATCCCGATGCTTAAAGAACATAAATTTGGAGCCGACGGCGGCCATTTTTGAGAACATTATTAAAATGTTGAGATTTCACGTCAAGTGGAGGGGGGGGAAGCTCGGAGGCAAGTTGTGGCAAGAGAATGGCGAAGTGATGCGGAATGTGTTAAGTGTATCAGGCCTTCTGATGTACGCGAGATAACGAAGTGTAAATAACAAATGGGAGACGGGTTTTAGACTGTCTCGAAACTACGGAATCTTTTTGTTATTTTGAGTTACATATATAAATACACTTAATGAAGAAATTAATGCAGTAAAACTAACCGAATGTGGAAGGTCAAGGGAGCAGTATTTGTTCCGCATTAGACAAGATTCCGCATTATCCAATGTAAAACTGCGGACTTCATGTTTGCCGGGACCGAGATTTAAGTTTACATCAGACAGATACGTGGCGCATTGGGCGAGTGTTACTGTATATACATTTAACATTCGAATAACAATGTCATCCATAATCTTGAAGAACATAAATTGTATGTCCACAGTGGCCATTATTTAGAACATTTTAAAATGTGGAGACTCCATGTAAAGCCCCCCAAATAATTCGTTTGAAACTCGCAGGCATATTGGCTAGATTGATTGGGAAAAATCAATTTTCAAGGAAAACATCTGAACAGCTTACATACTAACGATGAACACAAATAGACGGGCAAACATGTTTTGCCGGCAACCAACTTTTCGATATTTATGACCCACACAAAAAACAGGGTTCTGTCTACACAACATATTGAAAGAAGTATTTTTCTAATACTGAAACTACGACACCCCACAATACGAGTTGTACTGTCGAAAAATTTTCGTTTATCTCAGCATCACAATAATATTTATATACACGTAATTAGTATTCAAGAAAGTGAAAAGCGCTTTGCGATCTGTCGTTGACTCCCCGTCCTTTTGGTATGTGAGAGTAAATAAAACCCTAGAGAGATATTTATAAATTAGCTGTACTGTAGCTGTAAGTAGCTGGGGTATTTATCACAATAATTTATTAGATAGGAAGAGGCATTCCTTCTATTCCCACCCTGCCGCGGAGTCTTCTTGTATCTATTCTATTGTATCTCCGCTCAATCTTGCCAACCCCTCTCTGCCTTTCTCCCAACTGGAAACACTCTTGTTCTTCTCACTCACTTTCTCACTAAAAATGTTTATATTTTTGAAACTGGGGTTCTCGCCCCCAAACGCAACTCACTTTAAAGTTAAAAATAGTAATCAAATATAAACAAAAAAATAAAATACATACACTCACATTTTATTTTTGTAGAATTTTATGTATTATTTCCATACTTTCAATCAGTTGGCACATCGTAATACTCACTTTTTCAAGTTTTTTCTTCTCTAGTATTTATAACGAAAAATTTGAAACTGATATTTGTCCCTACGTCGAGGCAATTGAAATATAAAGCGCTTTTAATTGACTTCGACTACGCGTTTTAGGGCCCTTGATAAATAGTGGCTGACGAAAAGGTGACATTGACCACTTAGATAATTAATTACATATCCAAAAATCCGAGATCATACAGTGGATCCAGGCTTGACCAACGTTTTTCTGTTATCTAAAAAACAACTCTTATGTTCTATTTTCAACAACCTTGAAAAACAGGGTTAACAAACATTCAATTCCTTCCATTTCTCATTACTCTTTTACTTCAATTATACTTCTTTCCGAACCGACTTTCATTAATTTAAATAATCATTTCTTCACTTGTAAAGGGTATGGTTTTTTCACTGTAACAAAACACTTCCCTACAAAAATTCAACCGTCACAGTTTCAGCTCGTTTGCAAGTTTTCACTCGTTCAACTTGCAAATACGTAATAATCATGCTTAATGTACCACTACTAAGCCAATAACTATTTCATGTAAAACACATATGTACAACCATATGTACCTTTTTACGAAAATATCAAACATCCGTCAGCAAAACGTCGCTTTCCAAATATTGCATATATGAATAAGCATACTTCTCTCTTGTACACTAAAAACATTCACGCTTTGAAGCAATTTAAATTAATATCAAAGTTACTTTTATAGATTGAAGAAAAACAGTCAGAATCATTCTTAAATATAAAAATTTCACATTAAACAATTTACAGTAAAATCAACAGTCTTCACTTATCCTACAGGTATATGAGCAATTCTGTGGATTAATCAACTCAATCGTAGACCTTTAGTCGTCCTCTGGTGGCGCGCAGCTTAACTATTGACGTTCATGCACTCTTGAATCTATGATGTAATGTTAGGTGAAAAAAGTCCAGAAAACTAATTATTTTGTGAATTTGTTAAGGTTTATGCTTATGAATCATAGCCTTTAGCACTTCTGACCTTCCAAGGAAGGTAGCACATAAGTTTCATCGATATTGGTTCGGTATATTCAGAGATTATGGCGCTGTAACGCAACTTTGTTATGTCTTTATATATTAGTAAAGAAGTATAGATTAGACGACAAAACGCTCATCAGAAAAACATTATCCTCCAAGCATCTATAGTGCGATTTTTCTAACTCTGCCCAAGCTCCTACGGCCATAATGGAATATCACACGGCATTGAGCGTCTTTCTCGGCCGTGCCGTTAGATGGCGCATGATCGCAAGCACTGCTCGATACGGTCACGATCATGCTATATCTAGCGGCACGACTGAGAAAGACGCAAAATGCCGTGACATAATGCATCGTGAAGACGGGACTTGAGGGGCAAAGTTAGAAACATCGCACTATGGAGGAGGTAATCGTTCACAGCGGTCAGGACCGCCATCTGCATCTTGCAGCACACGCCATGCAAGATCCGCCTTGTCACCTGGGACCGAAGCTACATGCCCTTTTGACAAATCAAAACAGTGTTGGCTCCTACACACTCGTCTGCATTAATATTAATGGTGGGCACGTTACGTCGCAGTGTGGGATGTTCGGGGGATGCGTTAAACAGCAATAAGCGATGGGATGTCTACCAAGCAGAGGAAACTATCATTTGCGCAACTTTGTTATAGTAAATACTCGTAATTTCCACCATACATCAATGGCGGTTGCAGGGGGGGCATGCCCCCACAAAAAAAACTAGTTTTCTTTTGTCAAAATTGGCAAAATTGATTTAAGTTTTTTTTCTTTTGGCAAATTCGTTTTAAATATTTGTTAGGCTAATGAAATTATTTAAAAATAATATTGTAGACAATCATAAATGCACTACAAAAAAAATAAACATTTGTTATTATGTTGTGTATTATTTCACCAAAATCTATGATGACCCCCTCCAAAACGATCGGCTGGATCCACCCGAACTACGTATTTGCTGGAAAAAAGGGAATGTCTTGGCCATGGCTTCCAATTATGCAACATTCATTCCGAGAACGTACCACTGTCAATATCCAAAATAAGGCTAACTCGCGAGTGAGCCGGTTAATTGGCACATTACTGGAGCCGTTTACATAAATCTGCATGACAGACGATGAGCGCGCCATTCCGGACGTCGTCAATCTACGGATTAGTGACGGAGCGCTGGTTAAAGGAACGTGCATATGCCACGCGTCCCGTCACTTGCGAGGTCGGTTCGTGGTTTCAGTTTTAACAAAACTGAGGAACTTCTATACTAAATTATTTTAATCATTTAATTAACAATATTATTACAAACAACTTCAACTTATTCAGCTCGGGGTAATACGTCGATCTCGCTTTCTGAAATATCTGTAACTAATAAACATTTCTTATGTTCACATGGCAATGAGTTCCAATTATTGATATGTAAATATTTATGAAATAGCTCCATTGTACTGAAGCATCAGTACAACCTACTTACGTATTTCAATTACGTAGTACTTAAAGAATACTTCGTGCTATATAGTTGTACAAAAATTGGGGCAGTATAGGATTCAAGGAGAAAATTCATGAAACATTTTCTAAATTATTTATTTACTAAGAGGAAAATTTAGTATTAATATCCTTATTGTAAAATGAAGTAATTCAACACATCGCATAAACGCTTTATTTTCAAAACACGTGCATGAAGCCCGTTTTGAAAAGTTACCTCTCGAAATTCAAAATTTAAATAAATTTACTGTGGACAATGTGATGAAACCTCCAGTGATGATTTTGTTTTGGGAACCTTCTGTAAGACTGTTATTCACACAACTTAGAGCATTGGAAATCCATTTGATGAAGATGGTCAAAGTTTGCGATTTTGTGTCTATTCAGTAAGAAAACGGGTGATCCAAATTGAATAGGTTTCAAAAGTATTAAATTTAATCAAATGAGCAAGTTGTTGGGACAAAACCAGCTTATTTATATTCACATTTCATGACACGCGCATGTTTTTCTGCACATCCCTAGGAGCAGAGGCCAAAGAGAAGGACTAAATGAAAACGGGAGAGGGGGCAAGCAAGAGGAACTAGAAGGGGGAGACAAGAGAAGAAGGAAAGGAAACGAATATCAGGGCAACACACACACACACAAAAACATTTCAACGTATATGAACTTAAGTTGTGAATTTTTAATTTCATTTAGTATATTATTGTGACAGTTGGTATCGTGACACAAGTTAAATTCAAAATACGTTTAATTATAGTGTTTATTGTTGAGGATATAAAATATGCAATATAATAGTAAAAAAATCTGTAGGTTAATAAAATATCGTTGAAACAGAAATTGACTGTCTTACCTCAACGGCGAGAGAGAACCATCAAACAGATTTTGTGTCTTGTGCTTCTTGGTAAGAGGCGTTCATATTTATTATCACCGACCCTTCTCTCGTTTCTTTCTTTCTCTCTCTCTTATTTTTATATACAAGCTTTGATGAAAGCTTTCACAAAATTAAAATATTGGTGTTTTTAAAATTGATTTGTATTTGATCTACACAGAAGCTTTCCAAAAGTAAATTCACAAAAGAAGCAAAGATTGCAAGAAAGAGTCATGTTAAGGCAAAAAGTAGTAAAATTCAAAAGGAATCAGTAGAATAACTAGTAAATGTAAAAAGTACCTAATCAGGAGGTGATGCTATTAATAATATTTATCTCGTAATTCGCAGAATAATGAATTTTCTCAATGAGTTTCAAGCACTTATGAAACCTACGAAGCTATAAGTGAGTACTCTAAAAAATTAAACGATTCTGAATAGGTTAATCAAATCAGAACAATATCAGAATTCGTAGCTTACACAACTTGAGAAAAAAATTGTGTTTGTAGTTAATCACCACTGGAAAGCGCATGAACAAAAGATACGACAAAACTAATACTCAATATATTTTTTTGAAAACCCACCATTGCACAGTCGGTTTCATTTTCACAGAATATGCCTTTGATATAATTCACCACAGGCGAGAGGTTCAGTGATGAAACACCAACTTTATATCGTGAACTAGTGTTTGAATGTTTCCGCACTATTGCACACAATATTGATTATTAATGGAAGGTCGTACCAGTGGTTTTAACTTTGTATGCGGCCAAAGCTGAAAGACCGGGAGAGATAGCTCAATGCATCAACTGATGCCACTGCAGTCCCTCTGACCGGGAGGTCCTAGGTTCGAGTTCTTACGGCAGCAGAATTTTCGGCACTGGCTTTTCAGCTAGGTCGAATTCAATCGGTGTCTGGAGGGAAATTATAACGGTGGCTTACATTGTTGGGGAAACCCCGCTAGTCGATGGTAGGTCGGTGCCGGATCTCGCCATCCATCGGTGAAAAGGTCCCCGCCAACTCTCGAGAAAAAAACGCACTACGCTTACGGGAGTAATGACGTCCGTAGTTGACACGCCCGGAATCACGAACAATGAATCAATCAACAGCAGCTAAAAGCGAAAAAACAACATACTTGCATCTCCACCAAGCATCTAGGGACGGAGTCACTCAAAAAAAGAAATCAACATTTGTCATCGTGAGTTCATCGAGAACCACCCACAAACAATTCCTGACGTTTTTTGATAAAAATTACTAATGCACACAATTAACAATTTAGCACCAATAATTCACACTGCACGTAAAAGTATTGACACAAAAACACATTTTGACGCGGATGCACTGGTAAAAGGGAGCGAACAAATGTGTCCTATTTATGTGAGATTACACTGGGAAGAAGCGCAAGTTGAGAATAGGAAAATGAACAATAAAACAGTTCCAACCTGACGTAAAATATCTGATAGACGTAGAAATTCATTTGGGCTTACTGGTCAGTTTCCCACGAGTATTACAGGAATGTGAATCCACGTCGCAGAGCATTCTTGATCCAACGCTCTCGTCCCGCGCATTCACCTCCTCGACCCCTTCGCCCGCCGCCGTCCGCGCCCTCCCCGCTTTAACGCTTTCCCCTCGTCGATCGCCCCCGTCGACGGCCTCATCGCCGCCGCCGCCGCCGCCGCGTGCCTGGGTGCGGTGGCGGGCCGGCCGGCGCGCCGTGTTCCCCCGCATCCAGCCACGCGCCCCGCCCCGCTCCCCGCTCCCCGCCCCGCCCCGCCAGAGCGCCCGATGCATATGGATGAGCGGAAACGAGCCCCGTTTCCATCTGTCTGCGGCGCGCGCCTCATCCCCCCCCTCTCTCTCTCCCACCTCCCCAACTGCGCCTCGCCTCCCTTCCCCCCCACCCCGCACCTCTCATCCCTTCTCCCCAACATCACCTCCCCCCTTCCCCCTCCCACCCACCCACTCTTTCTCGCATCCCCTTTCCTCCTCCTCCACAACATCCTCTCATCTACCTCCCATCCTTCAAATTTGCTACCCCATCCTTCCCCCTCCCCAACATCGCTTCCCTTTCGCCTTTCATCCTCTCGTCACCTTCCCTTTCTCTCCCTCGTCCCCAATATCGCCTTCCCTCCCCTGCCTCCAACATCCATAAACTGTCTCCCCTCCTCTTCCCACGCACCCCCATATCCCCGCCATGCTTTCCTTTCTCCAAATTCGCCTCCCCTCCTCTTCCTCCCTCCACGGCTTCGCCTTTCTTCCCCGTCCCATCAACTCTTTCTCTAAGTCGCGTTCCTCCGCCTTTTCTCTACACCCGTCATATTCCCTTCCACACTTTCTTTGCTCTTTTCAAGCCTGCAATTCCACCCCTCCTTCACCTTCTCGTCGCATCTTTTCACTCTTTCATTTCTATCCCTTCATCTCTCCTTTCCAACTTCCTCTCTCTCGCCCTCCTTTCCCCTTCCCACACTACCTCACTCCTGTGATCGTCTCACCCTCACCTCGTCCCCTTTCTCCATCTCATTCCCCCTCTCCTCCCACCCTCCCTCCTCGTAGCTGAAAATCGCTCCCCGTGCCTTCGCCGCCCGTCCGCGGCGCCTGGGGTTTTATTAAAAAGCTCCCCGCAGTCCAGCTGCCACCCGCCGAGCGGCCGCCCGGAAGGGGAGGGGGGCAGGGGGAGGGGTGGGGGAGGGGGAGGGTGATGCGCCAAGGAAGAGACGTCGCTCGCCAAGGGATTTATCGAACGGCCCTGACGGCGCCGCCGACCGGAACAGCGCGACGCCCTGACGGCGCCCTGATGTGTGGCCTTGGAGGGCTCGGGCCCTTGCTCAGGTGACTCAGGGCAGCCACGCATCCCACGGCAGCGCCTCCCCTCGGCAGCTCCCGTCCCGGCGGTGGCAGCAATTTCGACACTGGGGAGATAGCTATTCCGCGATTTTTTAACTTTGCCCCTGACAGGAATCAGCTGTTTCGCTGCCTTCCAATCTGGAGTTTCTATTTCGCTAAAGTGATGTCACTATGGTGACGTTCAAGCTCCCGATCGGATGAAACCGTCAACAGCTGATTCCTGTCAGAGACAAAGTTACGAAAATCGCAGTATAGATGGGATTCAGCCTGTGTATGGAGGACACTTGTAGCGGCCGGCTGCTTTGATCCATGGTTTCTCTCATCAGAAATCACAGGTTTTCTATGACGGAGCGGGGGCCCAACAAACGATCTAAGAAGCGGATCACGGGTCGCACGCGATCTTTCCTTCTCCTCCTATGCTCTATCCACACCCTTTACCACACCACCTCACGCGCCGGGAGACCAGTCACGAGCTAAGGGGACATCCAAAAATTACATGAGACTTTAGAGGGGAGTCAAGCGAATCTCACCTAATCTTAGATGGGGGAGAGGGGGGTCTCGGCAAATATCAGTTTTTTTGCTAAAAACAAGTTCTAAATTGCGAGAAAACTGAGACAAGTAAAACATGTTTCCATACTAAAATATGGCTAAATCTTGCACAATAATTTTATCGCAGTTATGTGAATGCTACAATAAGTAGCGTAGTATACTGATGCAATGAATCACAAATTTACATTTAAAATACGCATTTTGATCAATCTCACGTCGAGAAGATTCACGTCAAGGAGGAAGTCGAACCAAATCTCACTACATCTCACCAAGGGGGGGGGGAGGCTCGAAAAATCACCAAAATCGCCCCACGTCATTTATGGACGGCCCCTTAGAGCTTTATCGGGCTGTGGTGAAGCCCCGCTGGGGGGGAGGGTCAAACCTTGGTGAGCAAAACCCCGCCAGCCGACATGGAGATCTGCGCAAAATCTCGCCGTCCAGGAGGAAAACATCACCTCCTCTGTGTTGCAAGCATTCACTGCGCTTCCTGGATGAATGACCGTAGGAATTGAAGCCCTCAAAACAACTCATCAGCCAATCGCTGGAGCGCAGCGGGAACTCCCGAGACGTCTAGGAGCTGAGAAGCGCTGCCCGCACGCTGTTCACGAGAGCTAAGTGAAGACTGTGCTAAGAACGATCACGCGGGAATCAGAAAAATCTATGTAACTCGACCAAGTGAAGAATGAAGGCTGCGATTGCGGCGCGTCGTGGAACTAACAGTGAAAACACGAGTCTGTACAGTCAGTTTCACTAACAAAAGTCGCCAGGAGTGTGAAGCGAGTTCAGCGACTGCTTCTATGGAATCACCATGGCCTCCCTAGAGGTTGTGAATTAGCTGATAAAATATAACTTCAGAGACAAATCATGCAAGATTCGCACTGACTGTTTTATTTTTGTCCTTTTAAGTTACTTTTTTTACTTTTCACCTTTCTAGTACAAGACTATAATAAAAAGTTCTATTTATATATTGATTTTTTAATACTTATTCATTGAATTGAAACATTTTGTTCTCTCCTTCATTCCTCTTTTTGTCCATAGGATTTAGGCGGTGTGTTAGGTATGCAATAAAGTACCAAAGCATTAACTTTACTGTCACAAGTATCTACAATATAATTTTTATGTAAGAAGTAACTACCACCATAATGAAGAATTTTATTTGGTAAATATTCTGAGAAACTACTTAAATTAAAATAAACGATTTATATGAATGTTACTGCTGTTCGAAAGAATTAGTTTTAAAATTTTGAATCGTTTTGCAGAGAAAAGTATACTTTTATTTCTTCCAATATGAAGTGCAGACATGTCCAAATATAGATAAAATATTAATTGGGAATATACTAAATTTGCAACAAAATAAATTTGCGCTTTCTTTCGCAATAGTTTGGCATGGTACCATTTTAATTTTGAATTAAGTATCCTTTTATCTCCGTCTCTGTCGTTTCGGTTGTAAACACGGACAGTGGCGCGCTTCTGTAAACATCATTCTCAAATTGGTCGAGCTATAACAATGTGTATGATATTGTTTACTTTCATGCTTCCGCACACATTCTCTTCTTGTAAAATCAAAAAATTATGTCTTAAACCGATTGCACAGAAACACCGCTATTGGAAAACTGGCAGTGTTTACTAATGAAACTTCACTTCAGCCGATTCGATCAAGGCATGCCTTCGTGGCACGAGGAGAGCTTCATGGACTTCCTCCGCTGAATCCGTGCAAGTGCAAGTACTACGTGAGGGCCGCTAGAACAGGCGAGTTGGTAGATCTCGATGCAGTAGATTGCGTGGGTGGGTGCGCGTGGTAATTCAGAACTGACTTAAATATATCAATATTCTTGAAATAAAAACCCAATAAACTTTATTTAAAAAATCAACATACTTCATTTATAAAAGTCACTATAGTTGATATAAAGGACACACAAAACGTGATTTCAAAAACTCAATTTATTTGACTAAACAACGCTACACACTTTACTTGAAAACTTAACATAATTGATTTAAAGAATTCAAAATAACTGATTTAGAGAACTATTGTATTTGATGGTAAGAACGCAACACTTGATTCAAAAAACATTATCGTTGATTTAAAGAACACCTCACACTTAATCTAAAAAATAAATATACATAATTTTTAAAAACGCAATACCCTTGATTCACAAAACGCTAATCTTTACATAGGAACATAATCTATTTTATAAAGTATTGAAGGCTTTCACGGCCGGAATCAATATTCTTGATGTCTTCCGGGCTGATGGGCCGTGGTCCAATTGGCTTGGAACTGCCAAACGTTTCGCCCACGACTGCGGTGGGCATCTTCAGTGGCGAGGTCTCGGGCGAAGTGTCCGGGACAGCGGCTTAAGTCAGTCGCCAGTAAGCCGCTGTCCCGGACACTTCGCCCGAGACCTCGCCACTGAAGATGCCCACCGCAGTCGTGGGCGAAACGTTTGGCAGTTCCAAGCCAATTGGACCACGGCCCATCAGCCCGGAAGACATCAAGAATATAATCTATTTTATTTAAAGAACTGCCTTGATTGAAAGAACATACTTTATTGAGAGACCTTCGTGTACTTGATTAAAGAATTCAAAAGAATTGATATAATCAATGTACTGTATTTCACTACTGCAACATGCTCGATTTAAAGTACTCAATATATTTACGTTATTGAAGCTAATAGACTTACTCTACAGATGATGTTTGAGAATACAAAGCAGGTCGTGGCCACAAATTTAAATGAGCAGTGGAGAATCAAGTTTACCTTCTTCTTTTGTAAAACGGCAAACAAAGCAAAACTACATCGCGGCCAATAATGATCAGCATTTATCCTGGAGTCAACCAATAAGAGCCGAGACATCACGCCGTAGCTCCAGATGGACAGTCCCACTGCACAGTCGTGGATGTAAGTCTGCGTGGTGGGAATATCCATGGTTGCCGTATTTATTATAGGTTTATTTTAATTCGAGGCGTCATCGCTGCGTCGACAGTCGCTACAGCCTCTTCGGCATGTGAAATGCTTGTGCCGCCTTCACAAGGAGCCAATTGAGCCGGGCCACGGAGAAACCGCCGAGCCACTCCCGCAATGCCCAGCAGGGCCTTGCAACTCCCGTATAGCGTGGTGGAGACCATTACAGTGGCGCGCTTTCCTGCATCACCTTCTCACAGGGACTCAAATACTTACTGCTGCCAACGATACGTGGCTGCTGCGGGGGTTCGCGAGACGCAAGCAGGCGCGTGACAACAGGTAACAGGACAACAGGCGTCCATGTTTGCGCTTTCTTCAGCCATTTCTAACAATGTATTATGAATAACTGAACATTTAGAAGACACTTTTCGTATTTCTCAGATATCAGCCAATTGTTATGGGCCGACGTTGGCAAGCCTAATATACAGAACTACTAGCTTTTCAGCTAGGTCGAATTCAGCCGCTGTCGGGAGGACAATTCTAGCGGCCGGCTGCTCTGATCGGTAATTTTCCGTGGTGTCGCCGATCAACATCAGGCGAATGCCGAGAAGTACCCCAACAAACGGGCCAAGGATCACGTACGATTTTTCCTTTCTCTTCTTTGTCCTAACCTCACCCCTTCCTTACACACACACTAACCATGCACTACACTACCGCACATGCCGGGAGACCGGTCGGGAGCTTACAGCTTGTCCCGGCTGGGGCGGTGCCCCGCTGGTGGGAGAGACCTGGTTGAGGGGTCGACAGTAGGTCGGTTCCCGATCTCGCCATCCAGCGGGGAAAGATCACCGTCACCTCCCGAAGACAAACGCGCACTACACGTACAGGACTAATGACGTCTGTAGTTGACGCGCCCGGAATCACTAACAATCAATCAATCAGTCTTGATAGAGGGTTGCTAGGCCCTGATGCGCAGCCTCTGACCATGGGAAAGGGAGGATTGGCAAGGCACAACGCTGCGGGCGCCGCCGCCTGCAGGGCAGCCGAAATGCAAACAGCTGGGCTCAGTGGCGCGTGGCATCAGTCTAGCGTGGAGGCTGCCACTTGTGCTGTTTGCTGGCGGGCGGGCGGAAAGACATCTGCGCCGCTGGTGGCACAATTCGCCTCTAAGCGCCGCAGCAACTCCACGGCGCCACTTGCGTGATTCGCACCTTCATTGTAACAAACGCGTTTCCAACTGCCGCGCACCACGAAAGCGCTGCGAGAGACTCCGTCTAAGGCCCGCAACAAACCACACCGAGGAATGCGTTGCGAGAAATGAGCGAAAGGAAATGAGGAAAGAGGCCGGCGAGGCTGCGTACACACACTAGAAATAGGTTATTCGATGTCTCCAAATGCCTTTATGTGACACATATGGAGAGTGGTGGCAGCAGATAGCTACGAAATGAGCTGGGAGTATTCTTTCTTGTTTCATTCTTATCTTGTCTTATTAATTTATTCTTTAATTAAATGCTCCTGTGTAATTTTAACACGTAAATTACTTCTTTTGTTACAATAATCGAAAACCATTTGTTTAACGACTTGGTATTGCCTAAAGAGAAATACACAACTGTACTATATACAAATCATTATTTAATGTAAAAAAAAACAGGAACGTATGTGACGTATAAGGGAGAAGTACAATCTGAAAGTTTCTTGAACTCCATAATCTCTTTCCTCCTCTGCTTTACTATGTTGGTTGGATTATGAATAAATGGTGCATAATCAAATAATTCATATTAAAATTCACAATTAATGAATTCATTCATAAATAATAAAAACAAATTAAGAAAAATAATGAATTAATTCAATTCATTCAAAATTCCCCTTCACGTTTCTTGCTTCAATTTTTTAATCATTATATTGCAAAATTAAAATACATCCATACAAATAAGAATATATTGCACGCAAGTTTTTTCTTGTTCATTTCCATTTCAAGAGAAAATTAAAGAAAAAACTGGTAGTATATCGCATCTTTTAGTGCTAAATATTATAACCTCACTCAGTTCTACGCACTGTTTGGTGTTTTCCTGCGGCATCGAAGGCCTAAAAGCCGTATAACAAGTGAAGGAGTAGAAATGTGTCCGAGAAAACTCGCTCGCCGACAGACTCAAGCGAGGAACTCTTTCGCCTCCGCAGAGGCGAACGAAAAATCTCTTTCAAGTGTGTGGGGGTCGACAAGTCCCTTGCGTCGATTTTCCACATTTCTAGACACGCATTCCTCGGCGCAATCTTGCCTGAAGGGGTTGTCTCTGCGTTGGGGACGTCAGTTCGGAGCTATCGAATTACAGCAGGCGCCACTCTAAATGAACCTGATATTTGCGATATTTTCGCAATGACTTCCTGTTTGTTTCTAAAGCCACTATTAGTAAAAAGTCAAGACGTGTTTTGGGGTGAGGAATAAGTACAAAGGCGGCTAAATGTACTTCAAGAGAAATATTTCATTAACACACAATGATGCATTTGTTTTTAAAGTTATAGGTCAACTTGTTACAACCCGATATACACATGTTTCAACCCTGTAGCACTTCCGTCTCATGTTGTAACACAAGTGCTCGCACAGGCTGCTAAAGTAGGCCATCACACAATTATATATTTTTATTACGGGTTTCGTTAAAACTTTTTGCACAAGAGGAATGTTATTTGAATACAACGTGAAAGTCATTAAACTTTAACGTGCGGCATTTAAATTCACCTGTGTTTTATTCCGGATGAAAAATGGGGATTAGAAAATTCTAGTAACACACGAAATATTTTATTTCTCCGTTAACAATTCGTCGTGAGCCATTCAGCCGTTATGCCAATAGTACAGTAAATCCACATTAACACGAATTCCAAGGGACCGAAATTATCACGAAATCATCAAAAGTTCTTGTTATCGGAGTATTATAAATGTCCGTAATACCAAGTATTGAAAATGTCCGTACCACAGTTTTGTTCTTGTAACGGCAAAATTTGTGTTAAGCGAGTTTGCGCTAACGAGAGTTTACTGTACATCTTTTTAGTACACGATAATGGCATATAACTCTGGCAATTGTAAGTTGTCTTTCAAATTTTCTGCAAGGCAAACTTCGTTTCTCTCACTCATAACCGTAGTGCTCCCACAAGCTACAATTGTCCAACCAACTTAACATATATCTTACAACAAGAAGCTTGCAATGAAAAGTTCGGGAACAGACTGGATGGCCAGAGTGGCAAGTTATCTTAAGTTACTGATTTTCCCATCGCCCTAAACTCAGTACAAGTTGCGCACCAGCAAAAAGTAAATTTCAGAGTCCTCAGGGTTAAATAAACTTATTGGCATGATGTGGTTTAAAGAAAATTCAACCAATATTGAAGACAATGTAAAAACCAGTTTGTGCGATGTTACATTATTGACTTGATTGTTTCCTAAAAAGCTTAAAATCTAAATCTTCAAGTTTTTAATAACTTCAGTATTTTATAGTTTTAATTAACTATTAATTTTGTGTACATACATATTTTCTTTCACTGAGCTGTCGCCGTCCCAATGTTGTGGTGCCAACGAGCAAACTGCTAATAGTACAAACCTGGAACAAAAAGTAGAGATCAAATTAAGTACTGATAGAACGTCAACGAGGGAATACAAGAAACGAGATCGTAGACGAATTAAAAAAATCAGTTCATATCTCAATTAATCTTTTACGGGTGTATTGTAATAAACATAAGAAGCTGTAATAAATACAACAATACAACCCCAGAACGCGATCTTAAAACATTTGAATACAACGCAACGGAAACATAATTTATTGCAAAGCATCGATTTAATTTCCATCTTAAGGTAAAATAAAACATTTAACTCGCAAACTGGATACTTAACCCTTAACTGGTGACGTGCGGTCTCTGAGACCACTTAGGAAAAATAAACGAGTAGCACTCCTTTCTGGTACGTTGGAAAATGTTTTTCTTTAAAGTACCTTCCCATATCAATATAAAATAATAGTTCCAAGACGTTTATAGACAGACTAACAATAACATTTTTATTCATAAAATCACATAATTGCACAGTTGAATAAATATAAAATCAGCAACGTTTCGGAGGACAGTTTTTCCTCCATCATCAGGCCTTGCAGGAATAAAATTAGATGATAAAACATGAATAACAACATAGTCCTAGGTGACTATGATGATGCTTGTTGATACAATTTATAGTTGTACAGACAGTCCTAAGTATTGATTATACCTTCCCATCTCTTTCTAAACTACACCCACACGCGGGGCAGCGGATCCAGTGACAGCCGTTCGCTTTTGAGAGCCAGTTGAAGTTTCGGAGCGGTCTCGCAGATCTCACATCACCAGTAGTAGGACTTTTCTTCCCACAGTGAATGTGCATTGCAGGTTTTTTATTAATGAATAATTTTTGAGTAACAATGCATTATCGTATTCAAAAGAAGGTTTCTTAGCGTAGTGAATAATATATCAAACGATTCTACAAGTTCTTGATAAAATGAATAGTGAAGTAACAATGTGGAACACATTATAGCCAAAAATTTACTCGGCAAATAATAAATTATTTTATTATTTTCATTTTACATATTAACAACAAATTCTTTTATTTTCTTGTTTATTATAGTATTGCTAACGTGAAAAAAATTGTCAAGTCAACATAAAAGGGAATACCGAAAATAATCTGCTTAAAACTTTTGGGGTTTCTCAGATCGCACGTCACCGGTAAGAGAAGTTTGAAGGCATGTCGGTTAACAGTCAACGTCCTGAGTGACATTGCAACACGCCCTAGCTTAGAATACTATTTATTTTTCATTCTTTTATTTATTTAAAAGCGCAGGTCTCGGGAATTTCATTGTGTCCGCGCTGTAGAGAAATTCTCAGAACCCCATGTGAGATCATCGCAGCCTGCAAACTGTAAAGCCTTCATACGACGCGTCCTGTTTCCCGCTGGCTGCGTCCGCGAGGCAAAACCGGTGCCACAGAATGAAAACCCACGCGCACAAAAAGCTTTCGAACTTGAGCGCCGGGGGGGGGGGAGACTTCACAGGCGTTCCGGGAACCCCTCTGGCTGCGCAGTCGGCGCTTAATCCAGCACGGGCGCGGCTGCAGCCAACTGCGCCCGAGATCCCCCACCCCCCACCCACTCCGCACTCCCCCCTCCCCCCCGCCGTCAATCCCACCAACGCTCGCCCCTCCCGCCTCAGATGCATGCTTCCACGGAACCTAGGTTGAAATGTCCACGTTGTGGCATAGTGACGCTTGCATACATAAAAGACAGGATGTGCCTTTGTCTATGGAAGCCACAAATAGACAGACCATTAGGATGGGCAGGAAGGGGGCGTGTCTAAGATGGGTTTAGGCTGAGCCAGAAAGTATAAAGAGCGCAGGTACCGCCAGGGGGCGGCAAGACACGGTCGGTTGTATACGTCACAGACGGCGCCTACCAAGCTCTGGGGGGGGAGGTCACGTGGGGCACCGACGTCACTTTAGCTACGGAGTGGGAGTAAATCATGCGATCGGTCGGTCACGTGACCGAATCTATTTAAAGTGAGGTAAGGGCATATTAGCCGGGGTACGTTTGCGGCACGGGGCCGAGTGGTATCTTCATTAAGTGCACACGCACTGCGCTCCAGGGCGAGCGGCCGGACTTGTCCGGGAAGACGTCAGTCTCATCTTTAGCGACGCGGTCAAGCGTTCGTTGTGCCTTGCGGTCAAGCAAGGGCGGGTGGGGGACTCGCAAGACAGTCGCGAGTGGGGGCTAAGATAAGCTGTTCTTAGGAGGGTTCCGTAAAGCACGGATAAAGTAAATGAACTTGTGCGACATTGTATATATTTCTTTAGTTATTAATAAACTTGATTTTTTTACGAATCCTTCGTGTCTGTGTCTGAGGAATTAAACGACGCCACAACGTATGGGGAAACTATAACTGGAAAACTACTCAAGATAAATTATTATCAGGTACAAAACACGAACATTCTTACGTACCTCAAGAAAATCAATTCCGAGCCAAAAAATAACCAAACTAATATTTTTACCTTTGAGTACTAAATGCCATTTGTTGCCATTCGAAACAATTTAGTAGGCTTAGACTTCACTTCAGTACATGGGAATATTGCTCAAACAAAGTTAGCATATTGAAAACCTGACACCTTGACGAAAATTAATTGAATGTCGAGGAATGTCTCATATTATAGATTATGGTGTGAAAAACGTTTCAATGAGGCCTTTGGCCTCAAAATGTTAGTTTTTAAGGCCCTAAAACGCTTGGTTTAGGAGCTATTTGACGAAAACTTTGGCAAGTGATGTGGGTTGCATTTGACTTGATTTTAGATGCGTTTTTTTCAACAAATCCTTCATATTTTTAAAGTCAAAGTGAAATTCATAAATAATACAGGAGACTATTATTATTATTATTATTATTATTATTATTATTATTATTATTATTATTATTATCTTTCTCTACCCCAAAAAGAAAACGTTCTTGTACAAAACTTTGAAATTCTTTAAATAGGAAAATGAAAATTTCACCTCACTTTATCGACTTTTAGGTCTCTTGATCGGGCTGTTTCCAGACCGTTCATCTCCTATCATGCTACGTATTCTACCAACAAATACTTCTCTCTTATGTTTGTCTCATTACTTTAAAATTCATTATTCCCGGAAATACTTTATTTATTACTCAATCTTTCAATCAACTTTTAACACTACTTTAAAAAATAATAAACAATCTTGTGAAATTCGTAACTCAATCCATTGCTATGCAACCTACGTCCGTTCCCCATCAATTGAAGTTCTTGGGGCAATTTCATACTAAGACATTTCTGATTAAATTGAGATAGTGTATTTTGACGCTCCATAGATGTATGGAGTTTTTATTTTGAAGATTTGCCGGAAGTCAGCAGTATAATTCATAAATTTACGTTCTTTATGCCAATGTGTAGAATGCAATGTTTAAACCTTTGATTTCCTTTCTCTCAAAACTTATGTATGGTGGCCTAGGCCTTCAATTCTTAAGTCCAAGAGTCTTCTTCCTGCCTCTTGCTCTGAAAAAGCAAAAACATCATATCCGTCAGTCTTTCCGGCTGACTGCCAAAGTCGTGCGCATTGTTCACCTCCCTCTAAATTAATTTTGAAGTACGTTCTGATTAATTGACTAGCAATTTTCAATTCAGAATTTCCTTAAATTTAAAAATCTTTAAAAATTTAAAATGAAATTTTATGAATGTTTGAATCAATTTCATGAATCGTGAAAACATTGCTGAGTAAATTAAAGAGACGCACTCCGCTGTAACGAACGCCCTCTGCAACGCCGTTTGCCTTTAGGGCCCGCGCAGCCATCTCGGCTGGCATCCGTCTGTGGGGAGCGACGTGAACGCGCGTTGATTCGAGTGGCGCTGTGACTGGCGCTCCCTCTAAATCCCGCAACGACTTCATAAGGACGCGCCGCGCAGAATTGAAGGCGCCCCCGCCACAACCGGGAGAGGGGAGCGGTTGGCGAAGGGAGCAGGCGCTGGCAGAACGGGCGGGGGCGAGTGCGGCGGGAGAGGCAGGCGGGGCGGGAGCGGGGCGGGGCGGGGCGGTTGGCGGAGGGGAGAAGGCGCTGGCAGAACCAAACGGGAAGACGAGTGCGGTCGGGAGAGGCAGGCGACTTAGACACAAGCAGGGAGAGGAGGAGCGGTTGGCGGAGGGGAGAAGGCGCTGGCAGAACGAAACGGAAGACGAGTGCGGTCGGGAGAGGCAGGCGACTTAGACACAAGCAGGGAGAGGAGCGGTTGGCGGAGGGGAGAAGGCGCTGGCAGAACAAAACGGAAGACGAGTGCGGTCGGGAGAGGCAGGCGACTTAGACACACCAGGGAGAGGAGGAGCGGTTGGCGGAGGGAGAAGGCGCTGGCAGAACAAAACGGGAAGACGAGTGCGGTCGGGAGAGGCAGGCGACTTAGACACAAGCAGGGAGAGGAGGTGCGGTTGGCGGAGGGGAGAAGGCGCTGGCAGAACGAAACGGAAGACGAGTGCGGTCGGGAGAGGCAGGCGACTTAGACACAAGCAGGGAGAGGAGGAGCGGTTGGCGGAGGGGAGAAGGCGCTGGCAGAACGAAACGGAAGACGAGTGCGGTCGGGAGAGGCAGGCGACTTAGACACAAGCAGGGAGAGGAGGAGCGGTTTGGCGGAGGGGAGAAGGCGCTGGCAGAACGAAACGGAAGACGAGTGCGGTCGGGAGAGGCAGGCGACTTAGACACAAGCAGGGAGAGGAGGTGTGGTTGGCGGAGGGGAGAAGGCGCTGGCAGAACAAAACGGGAAGACGAGTGCGGTCGGGAGAGCAGGCGACTTAGACACAAGCAGGGAGAGGAGGTGCGGTTGGCGGAGGGGAGAAGGCGCTGGCAGAACGAAACGGGAAGACGAGTGCGGTCGGGAGAGGCAGGCGACTTAGACACAAGCAGGGAGAGGAGGTGTGGTTGGCGGAGGGGAGAAGGCGCTGGCAGAACAAACGGGAAGACGAGTGCGGTCGGGAGAGGCAGGCGACTTAGACACAAGCAGGGAGAGGAGGAGCGGTTGGCGGAGGGGAGAAGGCGCTGGCAGAACGAAACGGAAGACGAGTGCGGTCGGGAGAAGGCAGGCGACTTAGACACAAGCAGGGAGAGGAGGAGCGGTTAGCGGAGGGGAGAAGGCGCTGGCAGAACAAAACGGAAGACGAGTGCGGTCGGGAGAGGCAGGCGACTTAGACACAAGCAGGGAGAGGAGGAGCGGTTGGCGGAGGGAGAAGGCGCTGGCAGAACAAAACGGAAGACGAGTGCGGTCGGGAGAGGCAGGCGACTTAGACACAAGCAGGGAGAGGAGGAGCGGTTGGCGGAGGGGAGAAGGCGCTGGCAGAACAAAACGGGAAGACGAGTGCGGTCGGGAGAGGCAGGCGACTTAGACACAAGCAGGGAGAGGAGGAGCGGTTGGCGGAGGGGAGAAGGCGCTGGCAGAACAAAACGGGAAGACGAGTGCGGTCGGGAGAGGCAGGCGACTTAGACACAAGCAGGGAGAGGAGGAGCGGTTGGCGGAGGGGAGAAGGCGCTGGCAGAACAAACGGGAAGGACGAGTGCGGTCGGGAGAGGCAGGCGACTTAGACACAAGCAGGGAGAGGAGAGCGGTTGGCGGAGGGGAGAAGGCGCTGGCAGAACAAAACGGGAAGACGAGTGCGGTCGGGAGAGGCAGGCGACTTAGACACAAGCAGGGAGAGGAGGAGCGGTTGGCGGAGGGGAGAAGGCGCTGGCAGAACAAAACGGGAAGACGAGTGCGGTCGGGAGAGGCAGGCGACTTAGACACAAGCAGGGAGAGGAGGAGGCGGGTTGGCGGAGGGGAGAAGGCGCTGGCAGAACGAAACGGAAGACGAGTGCGGTCGGGAGAGGCAGGCGACTTAGACACAAGCAGGGAGAGGAGGAGCGGTTGGCGGAGGGGAGAAGGCGCTGGCAGAACAAAACGGAAGACGAGTGCGGTCGGGAGAGGCAGGCGACCTTAGACACAAGCAGGGAGAGGAGGTGCGGTTGGCGGAGGGGAGAAGGCGCTGGCAGAACGAAACGGGAAGACGAGTGCGGTCGGGAGAGGCAGGCGACTTAGACACAAGCAGGGAGAGGAGGAGTCGGTTGGCGGAGGGGAGAAGGCGCTGGCAGAACAAAACGGGAAGACGAGTGCGGTCGGGAGAGGCAGGCGACTTAGACACAAGCAGGGAGAGGAGGAGCGGTTGGCGGAGGGGAGAAGGCGCTGGCAGAACGAAACGGAAGACGATGTGCGGTCGGGAGAGGCAGGCGACTTAGACACAAGCAGGGAGAGGAGGAGCGGTTGGCGAGGGGAGAAGGCGCTGGCAGAACAAAACGGGAAGACGAGTGCGGTCGGGAGAGGCAGGCGACTTAGACACAAGCAGGGAGAGGAGGAGCGGTTGCGGAGGGGAGAAGGCGCTGGCAGAACAAAACGGAAGACGAGTGCGGTCGGGAGAGGCAGGCGACTTAGACACAAGCAGGGAGAGAGGAGGCGGTTGGCGGAGGGGAGAAGGCGGCTGGCAGAACCAAAACGGAAGACGAGTGCGGTCGGGAGAGGCAGGCGACTTAGACACAAGCAGGGAGAGGAGGAGCGGTTGGCGGAGGGGAGAAGGCGCTGGCAGAACGAAACGGGAAGACGAGTGCGGTCGGGAGAGGCAGGCGACTTAGACACAAGCAGGGAGAGGAGGAGCGGGTTAGCGGAGGGGAGAAGGCGCTGGCAGAACAAAACGGAAGACGAGTGCGGTCGGGAGAGGCAGGCGACTTAGACACAAGCAGGGAGAGGAGGAGCGGTTGGCGGAGGGGAGAAGGCGCTGGCAGAACAAAACGGGAAGACGAGTGCGGTCGGGAGAGGCTAGGCGACTTAGACACAAGCAGGGAGAGGAGGAGCGGTTGGCGGAGGGGAGAAGGCGCTGGCAGAACAAAACGGGAAGACGAGTGCGGTCGGGAGAGGCAGGCGACTTAGACACAAGCAGGGAGAGGAGGAGCGGTTGGCGGAGGGGAGAAGGCCGCTGGCAGAACAGAACGGAAGGACGAGTGCGGTCGGGAGAGGCAGGCGACTTAGACACAAGCAGGGAGAGGAGGAGCGGTTGGCGGAGGGGAGAAGGCGCTGGCAGAACAAAACGGAAGACGAGTGCGGTCGGGAGCAGGCAGGCGACTTAGACACAAGCAGGGAGAGGAGGAGCGGTTGGCGGAGGGGAGAAGGCGCTGGCAGAACAAAACGGGAAGACGAGTGCGGTCGGGAGAGGCAGGCGACTTAGACACAAGCAGGGAGAGGAGGAGCGGTTGGCGGAGGGGAGAAGGCGCTGGCAGAACAAAACGGGAAGACGAGTGCGGTCGGAGAGAGGCAGGCGACTTAGACACAAGCAGGGAGAGGAGGAGCGGTTGGCGGAGGGGAGAAGGGCGCTGGCAGAACAAAACGGAAGACGAGTGCGGTCGGGAGAGGCAGGCGACTTAGACACAAGCAGGGAGAGGAGGAGCGGTTGGCGGAGGGGAGAAGGCGCTGGCCGAACGAAACGGGAAGACGAGTGCGGTCGGGAGAGGCAGGCGACTTAGACACAAGCAGGGAGAGGAGGAGCGGTTGGCGGAGGGGAGAAGGCGCTGGCAGAACGAAACGGAAGACGAGTGCGGTCGGGAGAGGCAGGCGACTTAGACACAAGCAGGGAGAGGAGGAGCGGTTGGCGGAGGGGAGAAGGCGCTGGCAGAACAAACGGAAGACGAGTGCGGTCGGGAGAGGCAGGCGACTTAGACACAAGCAGGGAGAGGAGGAGCGGTTGGCGGAGGGGAGAAGGCGCTGGCAGAACAAAACGGGAAGACGAGTGCGGTCGGGAGAGGCAGGCGACTTAGACACAAGCAGGGAGAGGAGGAGGCGGTTGGCGGAGGGGAGAAGGCGCTGGCAGAACGAAGACGGGAAGACGAGTGCGGTCGGGAGAGGCAGGCGACTTAGACACAAGCAGGGAGAGGAGGAGCGGTTGGCGGAGGGGAGAAGGCGCTGGCAGAACAAAACGGGAAGACGAGTGCGGTCGGGAGAGGCAGGCGACCTTAGACACAAGCAGGGAGAGGAGGAGCGGTTGGCGGAGGGGAGAAGGCGCTGGCAGAACAAAACGGGAAGACGAGTGCGGTCGGGAGAGGCAGGCGACTTAGACACACAAGCAGGGAGAGGAGGAGCGGTTGGCGGAGCGGGAGAAGGCGCTGGCAGAACGAAAACGGGAAGACGAGTGCGGTCGGGAGAGGCAGGCGACTTAGACACAAGCAGGGAGAGGAGGAGCGGTTGGCGGAGGGGGAGAAGGCGCTGGCAGAACGAAACGGGAAGACGAGTGCGGTCGGGAGGAGGCAGGCGACTTAGACACAAGCAGGGAGAGGAGGAGCGGTTGGCGGAGGGGAGAAGGCGCTGGCAGAACGAAACGGGAAGACGAGTGCGGTCGGGAGAGGCAGGCGACTTAGACACAAGCAGGGAGAGGAGGAGCGGTTGGCGGAGGGGAGAAGGGCGCTGGCAGAACGAAAACGGAAGACGAGTGCGGTCGGAGAGGCAGGCGACTTAGACACAAGCAGGGAGAGGAGGAGCGGTTGGCGGAGGGGAGAAGGCGCTGGCAGAACAAAACGGAAGACGAGTGCGGTCGGGAGAGGCAGGCGACTTAGACACAAGCAGGGAGAGGAAGGAGCGTTTGGCGGAGGGGAGAAGGCGCTGGCAGAACGAAACGGGAAGACAGTGCGGTCGGGAGAGGCAGGCGACTTAGACACAAGCAGGGAGAGGAGAGCGGTTGGCGGAGGGGAGAAGGCGCTGGCAGAACGAAACGGGAAGACGAGTGCGGTCGGGAGAGGCAGGCGACTTAGACACAAGCAGGGAGAGGAGGAGCGGTTGGCGGAGGGGAGAAGGCGCTGGCAGAACAAAACGGGAAGACGAGTGCGGTCGGGAGAGGCAGGCGACTTAGACACAAGCAGGGAGAGGAGGAGCGGTTGGCGGAGGGGAGAAGGCGCTGGCAGAACGAAACGGGAAGACGAGTGCGGTCGGGAGAGGCAGGCGACTTAGACACAAGCAGGGAGAGGAGGAGCGGTTGGCGGAGGGGAGAAGGCGCTGGCAGAACAAACGGGAAGACGAGTGCGGTCGGGAGAGGCAGGCGACTTAGACACAAGCAGGGAGAGGAGGAGCGGTTGGCGGGAGGGGAGAAGGCGCTGGCAGAACGAAACGGGAAGACGAGTGCGGTCGGGAGAGGCAGGCGACTTAGACACAGCAGGGAGAGGAGGAGCGGTTGGCGGAGGGGAGAAGGCGCTGGCAGAACAAAACGGGAAGACGAGTGGCGGTCGGGAGAGGCAGGCGACTTAGACACAAGCAGGGAGAGGAGGAGCGGTTGGCGGAGGGGAGAAGGCGCTGGCAGAACGAAACGGGAAGACGAGTGCGGTCGGGAGAGGCAGGCGACTTAGACACAAGCAGGGAGAGGAGGAGCGGTTGGCGGAGGGGAGAAGCGCTGGCAGAACAGAAACGGAAGACGAGTGCGGTCGGGAGAGGCAGGCGACTTAGACACAAGCAGGGAGAGGAGGAGCGGTTGGCGAGGGGAGAAGGCGCTGGCAGAACGAAACGGAAGACGAGTGCGGTCGGGAGAGGCAGGCGACTTAGACACAAGCAGGGAGAGGAGGAGCGGTTGGCGGAGGGGAGAAGGCGCTGGCAAGAACAAAACGGGAAGACGAGTGCGGTCGGGAGAGGCAGGCGACTTAGACACAAGCAGGGAGAGGAGGAGCGGTTGGCGGAGGGAGAAGGCGCTGGGCAGAACAAACGGGAAGACGAGTGCGGTCGGAGAGGCAGGCGACTTAGACACAAGCAGGGAGAGGAGGAGCGGTTGGCGGAGGGGAGAAGGGCGCTGGCAGAACGAAACGGGAAGACGAGTGCGGTCGGGAGAGGCAGGCGACTTAGACACAAGCAGGGAGAGGAGGAGCGGTTGGCGGAGGGGAGAAGGCGCTGGCAGAACAAAACGGGAAGACGAGTGCGTCGGGAGAGGCAGGCGACTTAGACACAAGCAGGGAGAGGAGGAGACGGTTGGCGGAGGGGAGAAGGCGCTGGCAGAACAAAACGGGAGACGAGTGCGGTCGGAGAGGCAGGCGACTTAGACACAGCAGGGAGAGGAGGAGGCGGTTGGCGGAGGGGAGAGAAGGCGCTGGCAGAACAAAACGGGAAGACGAGTGCGGTCGGGAGAGGCAGGCGACTTAGACACAAGCAGGGAGAGGAGGAGCGGTTGGCGGAGGGGAGAAGGCGCTGGCAGAACAGAAACGGGAAGACGAGTGCGGTCGGGAGAGGCAGGCGACTTAGACACAAGCAGGGAGAGGAGGAGCGGTTGGCGGAGGGAGAAGGCGCTGGCAGAACGAAACGGGAAGACGAGTGCGGTCGGGAGAGGCAGGCGACTTAGACACAAGCAGGGAGAGGAGGAGCGGTTTGGCGGAGGGAGAAGGCGCTGGCAGAACAAAACGGAAGACGAGTGCGGTCGGGAGAGGCAGGCGACTTAGACACAGCAGGGAGAGGAGGAGCGTTGGCGGAGGGGAGAAGGCGCTGGCAGAACAAACGACGGGAAGACGAGTGCGGTCGGGAGAGGCAGGCGACTTAGACACAAGCAGGGAGAGGAGGAGCGGTTGGCGGAGGGGAGAAGGCGCTGGCAGAACAAAACGGGAAGACGAGTGCGGTCGGGAGAGGCAGGCGACTTAGACACAAGCAGGGAGAGGAGGAGCGGTTGGCGGAGGGGAGAAGGCGCTGGCAGAACGAAACGGGAAGACGAGTGCGGTCGGGAGAGGCAGGCGACTTAGACACAAGCAGGGAGAGGAGGAGCGGTTGGCGGAGGGGAGAAGGCGCTGGCAGAACAAACGGGAAGACGAGTGCGGTCGGGAGAGGCAGGCGACTTAGACACAAGCAGGGAGAGGAGGAGCGGTTGGCGGAGGGGAGAAGGCGCTGGCAGAACAAAACGGGAAGACGAGTGCGGTCGGGAGAGGCAGGCGACTTAGACACAAGCAGGGAGAGGAGGAGCGGTTGGCGGAGGGGAGAAGGCGCTGGCAGAACAAACGGGAAGACGAGTGCGGTCGGGAAGAGGCAGGCGACTTAGACACAAGCAGGGAGAGGAGGAGCGGTTGGCGGAGGGGAGAAGGCGCTGGCAGAACGAAACGGGGAAGACGAGTGCGGTCGGGAGAGCAGGCGACTTAGACACAAGCAGGGAGAGGAGGAGTCGGTTGGCGGAGGGGAGAAGGCGCTGGCAGAACAAAACGGGAAGACGAGTGCGGTCGGGAGAGGCAGGCGACTTAGACACAAGCAGGGAGAGGAGGAGCGGTTGGCGGAGGGGAGAAGGCGCTGGCAGAACAAAACGGGGAAGACGAGTGCGGTCGGGAGAGGCAGGCGACTTAGACACAAGCAGGGAGAGGAGGAGCGGTTGGCGGAGGGGAGAAGGCGCTGGCAGAACAAAACGGGAAGACGAGTGCGGTCGGAAGAGGCAGGCGACTTAGACACAAGCAGGGAGAGGAGGAGCGGTTGGCGGAGGGGAGAAGGCGCTGGCAGAACAAAACGGGAAGACGAGTGCGGTCGGGAGAGGCAGGCGACTTAGACACAAGCAGGGAGAGGAGGAGCGGTTGGCGGAGGGGAGAAGGCGCTGGCAGAACAAAACGGAGACGAGTGCGGTCGGGAGAGGCAGGCGACTTAGACACAAGCAGGGAGAGGAGGAGCGGTTGGCGGAGGGGAGAAGGCGCTGGCAGAACAAACGGGAAGACGAGTGCGGTCGGGAGAGGCAGGCGACTTAGACACAAGCAGGGAGAGGAGGAGCGGTTGGCGGAGGGGAGAAGGCGCTGGCAGAACAAAACGGAAGACGAGTGCGGTCGGGAGAGGCAGGCGACTTAGACACAAGCAGGGAGAGGAGGAGCGGTTGGCGGAGGGGAGAAGGCGCTGGCAGAACAAAACGGGAAGACGAGTGCGGTCGGGAGAGGCAGGCGACTTAGACACAAGCAGGGAGAGGAGGAGCGGTTGGCGGAGGGGAGAAGGCGCTGGCAGAACGAAACGGGAAGACGAGTGCGGTCGGGAGAGGCAGGCGACTTAGACACAAGCAGGGAGAGGAGGATGCGGTTGGCGGAGGGGAGAAGGCGCTGGCAGAACAAAACGGGAAGACGAGTGCGGTCGGGAGAGGCAGGCGACTTAGACACAAGCAGGGAGAGGAGGAGCGGTTGGCGGAGGGGAGAAGGCGCTGGCAGAACAAAACGGGAAGACGAGTGCGGGTCGGGAGAGGCAGGCGACTTAGACACAAGCAGGGAGAAGGAGGAGCGGTTGGCGGAGGGGAGAAGGCGCTGGCAGAACAAAACGGTAAGACGAGTGCGGTCGGGAGAGGCAGGCGACTTAGACACAAGCAGGGAGAGGAGGAGCGGTTTGGCGGAGGGGAGAAGGCGCTGGCAGAACAAAACGGAAGACGAGTGCGGTCGGAAGAGGCAGGCGACTTAGACACAAGCAGGGAGAGGAGGAGCGGTTGGCGGAGGGGAGAAGGCGCTGGCAGAACGAAACGGGGAGACGAGTGCGGGTCCGGGAGAGGCAGGCGACTTAGACACGAGCAGGGAGAGGAGGTGTGGTTGGCGGAGGGAGAAGGCGCTGGCAGAACAAAACGGGAAGACGAGTGCGGTCGGGAGAGGCAGGCGACTTAGACACAAGCAGGGAGAGGAGGAGCGGTTGGCGGATGGGAGAAGGCGCTGGCAGAACAAAACGGGAAGACGAGTGCGGTCGGGAGAGGCAGGCGACTTAGACACAAGCAGGGAGAGGAGGAGCGGTTGCGGAGGGGAGAAGGCGCTGGCAAGACAAACGGGAAGACGAGTGCGGTCGGAGAGGCAGGCGACTTAGGACACAAGCAGGGAGAGGAGGTGCGGTTGGCGGAGGGGAGAAGGCGCTGGCAGAACAAACGGGAAGACGAGTGCGGTCGGGAGAGGCAGGCGACTTAGACACAACAGGGAGAGGAGGAGCGGTTGGCGGAGGGGAGAAGGCGCTGGCAGAACAAAACGGGAAGACGAGTGCGGTCGGAGAGGCAGGCGACTTAGACACAAGCAGGGAGAGGAGGAGCGGTTGGCGGAGGGGAGAAGGCGCTGGCAGAACAAAACGGGAAGACGAGTGCGGTCGGGAGAGGCAGGCGACTTAGACACAAGCAGGGAGAGGAGGAGCGGTTGGCGGAGGGGAGAAGGCGCTGGCAGAACAAAACGGGAAGACGAGTGCGGTCGGGAGAGGCAGGCGACTTAGACACAAGCAGGGAGAGGAGGAGCGGTTGGCGGAGGGGAGAAGGCGCTGGCAGAACAAAACGGGAAGACGAGTGCGGTCGGGAGAGGCAGGCGACTTAGACACAAGCAGGGAGAGGAGGAGCGGTTGGCGGAGGGGAGAAGGCGCTGGCAGAACAAAACGGGAAGACGAGTGCGGTCGGGAGAGGCAGGCGACTTAGACACAAGCAGGGAGAGGAGGAGCGGTTGGCGGAGGGGAGAAGGCGCTGGCAGAACAAAACGGAAGACGAGTGCGGTCGGGAGAGGCAGGCGACTTAGACACAAGCAGGGAGAGGAGGAGCGGTTGGCGGAGGGGAGAAGGCGCTGGCAGAACAAAACGGGAAGACGAGTAGCGGTCGGGAGAGGCAGGCGACTTAGACACAAGCAGGGAGAGGAGGAGCGGTTGGCGGAGGGGAGAAGGCGCTTGGCAGAACAAAACGGGAAGACGAGTGCGGTCCGGAGAGGCAGGCGACGTTAGACACAAGCAGGGAGAGGAGGAGCGGTTGGCGGAGGGGAGAAGGCGCTGGCAGAACGAAACGGGAAGACGAGTGCGGTCGGAGAGGCAGGCGACTTAGACACAAGCAGGGAGAGGAGGAGCGGTTGGCGGAGGGGAGAAGGCGCTGGCAGAACAAAACGGGAAGACGAGTGCGGTCGGGAGGAGGCAGGCGACTTAGACACAAGCAGGGAGAGGAGGAGCGGTTGGCGGAGGGGAGAAGGGGCTGGCAGAACGAAACGGGAAGACGAGTGCGTCGGGAGAGGCAGGCGACTTAGACACAAGCAGGGAGAGGAGGAGCGGTTGGCGGAGGGGAGAAGGCGCTCTGGCAGAACAAAACGGAAGACGAGTGCGGTCGGAGAGGCAGGCGACTTAGACACAAGCAGGGAGAGGAGGAGCGGTTGGCGGAGGGAGAAGGCGCTGGCAGAACAAAACGGGAAGACGAGTGCGGTCGGGAGAGGCAGCGACTTAGACACAAGCAGGGAGAGGAGGAGCGGTTGGCGGAGGGGAGAAGGCGCTGGCAGAACAAAACGGGGAAGACGAGTGCGGTCGGTAGAGGCAGGCGACTTAGACCAAGCAGGGAGAGGAGGAGCGGTTGGCGGAGGGGAGAAGGCGCTGGCAGAACAAAACGGGAAGACGAGTGCGGTCGGGAGAGGCAGGCGACTTAGACACAGCAGGGAGAGAGGAGGAGCGGGTTGGCGGAGGGGAGAAGGCGCTGGCAGAACAAACGGGAATACGAGTGCGGTCGGGAGAGGCAGGCGACTTAGACACAAGCAGGGCAAGGAGGAGCGGTTGGCGGAGGGGAGAAGGCGCTGGCAGAACAAAACGGGGGAGACGAGTGCGGTCGGGAGAGGCAGGCGACTTAGACACAAGCAGGGAGAGGAGGAGCGGTTGGCGGAGGGGAGAAGGCGCTGGCAGAACAAAACGGGAAGAACGAGTGCGGTCGGGAGAGGCAGGCGACTTAGACACAAGCAGGGCAAGGAGGAGCGGGTTGGCGGAGGGGAGAAGGGCGCTGGCAGAACAAAACGGGAAGACGAGTGCGGTCGGGAGAGGCAGGCGACTTAGACACAAGCAGGGAGAGGAGGAGGCGGTTGGCGGAGGGGAGAAGGCGCTGGCAGAACAAAACGGGAAGACGAGTGCGGTCGGGAGAGGCAGGCGACTTAGACACAAGCAGGGCAAGGAGGAGCGGTTGGCGGAGGGAGAAAGGCGCTGGCAGAACAAAACGGGAAGACGAGTGCGGTCCGGGAGAGGCAGGCGACTTAGACACAAGCAGGGCAGAGGAGGAGTGCGGTTGGCGGAGGGGAGAAGGCGCTGGCAGAACAAACGGGAAGACGAGTGCGGTCGGGAGAGGCAGGCGACTTAGACACAGCAGGGAGAGGAGGAGCGGTTGGCGGAGGGGAGAAGGCGCTGGCAGAACGAAAACGGAAGACGAGTGCGGTCGGGAGAGGCAGGCGACTTAGACACAAGCAGGGAGAGGAGGAGCGGTTGGCGGAGGGGAGAAGGCGCTGGCAGAACAAAACGGGAAGACGAGTGCGGTCGGGAGAGGCAGGCGACTTAGACACAAGCAGGGAGAGGAGGAGCGGTTGGCGGAGGGGAGAAGGCGCTGGCAGAACAAAACGGGAAGACGAGTGCGGTCGGGAGAGGCAGGGCGACTTAGACACAAGCAGGGAGAGGAGGAGCGGTTGGCGGAGGGGAGAAGGCGCTGGCAGAACGAAACGGGAAGACGAGTGCGGTCGGGAGAGGCAGGCGACTTAGACACAGCAGGGAGAGGAGGGAGCGGTTGGCGGAGGGGAGAAGGCGCTGGCAGAACAAAACGGGAAGACGAGTGCGGTCGGGAGAGGCAGGCGACTTAGACACAAAGCAGGGAGAGGAGGAGCGGTTGGCGGAGGGGAGAAGGCGCTGGCAGAACAAAACGGGAAGACGAGTGCCGGTCGGGAGAGGCAGGCGACTTAGACACAAGCAGGGAGAGGAGGAGCGGTTGGCGGAGGGGAGAAGGCGCTGGCAGAACAAAACGGGAAGACGAGTGCGGTCGGGAGAGGCAGGCGACTTAGTACACAAAGCAGGGCAGAGGAGGAGAGGTTGGCGGAGGGGAGAAGGCGCTGGCAGAACAAAACGGGAAGACGAGTGCGGTCGGGAGAGGCAGGCGACTTAGACACAAAGCAGGGAGAGGAGGAGCGGTTGGCGGAGGGGAGAAGGCGCTGGCAGAACAAAACGGGAAGACGAGTGCGGTCGGGAGAGGCAGGCGACTTAGACACAAGCAGGGAGAGGGAGGAGCGGTTGGCGGAGGGGAGAAGGCGCTGGCAGAACAAAACGGAAGACGAGTGCGGTCCGGGAGAGGCAGGCGACTTAGACACAAGCAGGGAGAGGAGGTAGTGGTTGGCGGAGGGGAGAAGGCGCTGGCAGAACAAAACGGGAAGACGAGTGCGGTCGGGAGAGGCAGGCGACTTAGACACAAGCAGGGAGAGGAGGAGCGGTTGGCGGAGGGGAGAAGGCGCTGGCAGAACAAAACGGGAAGACGAGTGCGGTCGGGAAGAGGCAGGCGACTTAGACACAAGCAGGGAGAGGAGGAGCGGTTGGCGGAGGGGAGAAGGCGCTGGCAGAACGAAACGGGGAAGACGAGTGCGGTCGGAGAGGCAGGCGACTTAGACACAAGCAGGGAGAGGAGGTGTGGTTGGCGGAGGGGAGAAGGCGCTGGCAGAACAAAACGGGAAGACGAGTGCGGTCGGGAGAGGCAGGCGACTTAGACACAAGCAGGGAGAGGAGGAGCGGTTGGCGGAGGGGAGAAGGCGCTGGCAGAACAAAACGGGAAGACGAGTGCGGTCGGGAGAGGCAGGCGACTTAGACACAAGCAGGGAGAGGAGGAGCGGTTGGCGGAGGGGAGAAGGCGCTGGCAGAACAAAACGGAAGACGAGTGCGGTCGGAAGAGGCAGGCGACTTAGACACAAGCAGGGAGAGGAGGAGCGGTTTGGCGGAGGGGAGAAGGCGCTGGCAGAACAAAACGGGAAGACGAGTGCGGTCGGGAGAGGCAGGCGACTTAGACACAAGCAGGGAGAGGAGGAGCGGTTGGCGGAGGGGAGAAGGCGCTGGCAGAACAAAACGGGAAGACGAGTGCGGTCGGGAGAGGCAGGCGACTTAGACACAAGCAGGGAGAGGAGGAGCGGTTGGCGGAGGGAGAAGGCGCTGGCAGAACAAAACGGGAAGACGAGTGCGGTCGGGAGAGGCAGGCGACTTAGACACAAGCAGGGGAGAGGAGGAGCGGTTGGCGGAGGGGAGAAGGCGCTGGCAGAACAAAACGGGAAGACGAGTGCGGTCGGGAGAGGCAGGCGACTTAGACACAAGCAGGGAGAGGAGGAGCGGTTGGCGGAGGGGAGAAGGCGCTGGCAGAACAAAACGGGAAGACGAGTGCGGTCGGGAGAGGCAGGCGACTTAGACACAAGCAGGGAGAGGAGGAGCGGTTGGCGGAGGGGAGAAGGCGCTGGCAGAACAAAACGGGAAGACGAGTGCGGTCGGAAGAGGCAGGCGACTTAGACACAAGCAGGGAGAGGAGGAGCGGTTGGCGGAGGGGAGAAGGCGCTGGCAGAACAAAACGGGAAGACGAGTGCGGTCGGAAGAGGCAGGCGACTTAGACACAAGCAGGGAGAGGAGGAGCGGTTGGCGGAGGGGAGAAGGCGCTGGCAGAACAAAACGGGAAGACGAGTGCGGTCGGGAAGAGGCAGGCGACTTAGACACAAGCAGGGAGAGGAGGAGCGGTTGGCGGAGGGAGAAGGCGCTGGCAGAACAAACGGGAAGACGAGTGGCGGTCGGGAGAGGCAGGCGACTTAGACACAAGCAGGGAGAGGAGGAGCGGTTGGCGGAGGGGAGAAGGCGCTGGCAGAACAAAACGGAAGACGAGTGCGGTCGGAAGAGGCAGGCGACTTAGACACAAGCAGGGAGAGGAGGAAGCGGTTGGCGGAGGGGAGAAGGCGCTGGCAGAACGAAACGGGGAGACGAGTGCGGTCGGGAGAGGCAGGCGAGTTAGACACAAGCAGGGAGAGGAGGATGTGGTTGGCGAGGGGAGAAGGCGCTGGCAGAACAAAACGGGAAGGACGAGTGCGGTCGGGAGAGGCAGGCGACTTAGACACAAGCAGGGAGAGGAGGAGCGGTTGGCGGAGGGGAGAAGGCGCTGGCAGAACAAAACGGGAAGACGAGTGCGGTCGGGAGAGGCAGGCGACTTAGACACAAGCAGGGGAGGAGGAGGAGCGGTTGGCGGAGGGGAGAAGGCGCTGGCAGAACAAAACGGGAAGACGAGTGCGGTCGGGAGAGGCAGGCGGACTTAGACACAAGCAGGGAGAGGAGGTTGTGGTTGGCGGAGGGGAGAAGGCGTGGCAGAACAAAACGGAAGACGAGTGCGGTCGGGAGAGGCAGGCGACTTAGACACAAGCAGGGAGAGGAGGAGCGGTTGGCGGAGGGAGAAGGCGCTGGCAGAACAAAACGGGAAGACGAGTGCGGTCGGGAGAGGCAGGCGACTTAGACACAAGCAGGGAGAGGAGGAGTCGGTTGGCGGAGGGGAGAAGGCGCTGGCAGAACAAAACGGGAAGACGAGTGCGGTCGGGAGAGGCAGGCGACTTAGACACAAGCAAGGGAGAGGAGGGAGCGGTTGGCGGAGGGGAGAAGGCGCTGGCAGAACAAAACGGGAAGACGAGTGCGGTCGGGGAGAGGCAGGCGACTTAGACACAAGCAGGGAGAGGAGGAGCGGTGGCGGAGGGGAGAAGGCGCTGGCAGAACAAAACGGAAGACGAGTGCGGTCGGGAGAGGCAGGCGACTTAGACACAAGCAGGGAGAGGAGGAGCGGTTGGCGGAGGGGAGAAGGCGCTGGCAGAACAAAACGGGAAGACGAGTGCGGTCGGGAGAGGCAGGCAGGCGACTTAGACACAAGCAGGGAGAGGAGGAGCGGTTGGCGGAGGGGAGAAGGCGCTGGCAGAACAAAACTGGAAGACGAGTGCGGTCGGGAGAGGCAGGCGACTTAGACACAAGCAGGGAGAGGAGGAGCGGTTGGCGGAGGGGAGAAGGCGCTGGCAGAACAAAACGGGAAGACGAGTGCGGTCGGGAGAGGCAGGCGACTTAGACACAAGCAGGGAGAGGAGGAGCGGTTGGCGGAGGGGAGAAGGCGCTGGCAGAACAAACGGAAGACGAGTGCGGTCGGGAGAGGCAGGCGACTTAGACACAAGCAGGGAGAGGAGGAGCGGTTGGCGGAGGGGAGAAGGCGCTGGCAGAACAAAACGGGAGAGACGAGTGCGGTCGGAGAGGCAGGCGACTTAGACACAAGCAGGGGAGAGGAGGAGCGGTTGCGGAGGGGAGAAGGCGCTGGCAGAACAAAACGGAAGACGAGTGCGGTCGGGAGAGGCAGGCGACTTAGACACAAGCAGGGAGAGGAGGAGCGGTTGGCGGAGGGGAGAAGGCGCTGGCAGAACAAAACGGGAAGACGAGTGCGGTCGGGAGAGGCAGGCGACTTAGACACAAGCAGGGAGAGGAGGAGCGGTTGGCGGAGGGGAGAAGGCGCTGGCAGAACAAAACGGAAGACGAGTGCGGTCGGGAGAGGCAGGCGACTTAGACACAAGCAGGGAGAGGAGGAGCGGTTGGCGGAGGGGAGAAGGCGCTGGCAGAACAAAACGGGAAGACGAGTGCGGTCGGGAGAGGCAGGCGACTTAGACACAAGAAAGAAGGAGAGAGGAGGAGCGGTTGGCGGAGGGGAGAAGGCGCTGGCAGAACAAAACGGGAAGACGAGTGCGGTCGGGAGAGGCAGGCGACTTAGACACAAGCAGGGAGAGGAGGAGCGGTTGGCGGAGGGGAGAAGGCGCTGGCAGAACGAAAAACGGAAGACGAGTGCGGTCGGGAGAGGCAGGCGACTTAGACACAAGCAGGGAGAGGAGGAGCGGTTGGCGGAGGGGAGAAGGCGCTGGCAGAACGAAACGGGAAGACGAGTGCGGTCGGAGAGGCAGGCGACTTAGACACAAGCAGGGCAGAGGAGGAGCGGTTGGCGGAGGGGAGAAGGCGCTGGCAGAACAAAACGGGAAGACGAGTGCGGTCGGGAGAGGCAGGCGACTTAGACACAAGCAGGGCAAGGAGGAGCGGTTGGCGGAGGGGAGAATGCGCTGGCAGAACAAACGGGGAAGACGAGTGCGGTCGGGAGAGGCAGGCGACTTAGACACAAGCAGGGAGAGGAGGAGCGGTTGGCGGAGGGGAGAAAGGCGCTGGCAGAACAAAACGGGAAGACGAGTGCGGTCGGGAGAGGCAGGCGACTTAGACACAAGCAGGGAGAGGAGGAGCGGTTGGCGGAGGGGAGAAGGCGCTGGCAGAACAAAACGGGAAGACGAGTGCGGTCGGAGAGGCAGCGACCTTAGACACAAGCAGGGCAAGGAGGAGCGGTTGGCGGAGGGGAGAAGGCGCTGGCAGAACAAAACGGGAGAACGAGTGCGGTCGGGAGAGGCAGGCGACGTTAGACACAAGCAGGGAGAGGAGGAGCGGTTGGCGGAGGGGAGAAGGCGCTGGCAGAACAAAACGGGAAGACGAGTGCGGTCGGGAGAGGAGGCGACTTAGACACAAGCAGGGCAAGGAGGAGCGGTTGGCGGAGGGAGAAGGCGCTGGCAGAACAAAACGGAAGACGAGTGGCGGTCGGGAGAGGGCAGGCGACTTAGACACAAGCAGGGAAGAGGAGGAGGGGTTGGCGGAGGGGAGAAGGCGCTGGCAGAACAAACGGGAAGACGAGTGCGGTCGAGAAGGCAGGCGACTTAGACACAAGCAGGGCAGGAGGAGCGGTTGGCGGAGGGGAGAAGGCGCTGGCAGAACAAAACGGGAAGACGAGTGTCGGTCGGGAGAGGCAGGCGACTTAGACACAAGCAGGCAGGAGGAGCGGTTGGCGGGGGGAAGAAGCGCTGGCAGAACAAAACGGAAGACGAGTGCGGTCGGGAGAGCAGGCGACTTAGACACAAGCAGGAGAGGAGGAGGCGGTTGGCGGAGGGGAGAAGGCGCTGGCAGAACGAAACGGAAGACGTGCGGTCGGTAGGCAAGGCGACTTAGACACAAGCAGGGAGAGGAGGAGCGGTTGGCGGAGGGGAGAAGGCGCTGGCAGAACAAAACGGGAAGACGAGTGCGGTCGGGAGAGGCAGGCGACTTAGACAACAAGCAGGGAGAGGAGGAGCGGTTGGCGGAGGGGAGAAGGCGCTGGCAGAACAAAACGGGAAGACGAGTGCGGTCGGAGAGGCAGGCGACTTAGACACAAGCAGGGCAAAGGAGAGCGGTTGCGGAGGGGAAAGGCGCTGGCAGAGAACAAAACGGAAGACGAAGTGCGGTCGGGAGAGGCCAGGCGACTTAGAAACAAGCAGGGCAAGGAGGAGCGGTGGCGGAGGGGAAAGGCGCTGGCAGAACAAACGGGAAAGACGAGTGCGGTCGGGAGAGGCAGGCGACTTAGACACAAGCAGGGAGAGGAGGTGCGGTTGGCGGAGGGAGAAGGCGCTGGCAGAACGAAACGGAGGCGAGTGCGGTCGGGAGAGCGAGGCGACTTAGAGCGACAAGCAGGGAGAGGAGGAGCGGTTTGGCGGGGGAGAAGGCGCTGCAGAACAAAACCGGGAATAACGAAGTGCGGTCGGGAGAGGCAGGCGACTTAGACACAAGCAGGGATAGGAGGTGCGGTTTGCGGAGGGGAGTAAGCGCTGCAAACTAAACGGAGGCGAGTCGGTCGGGAGAGGCAGGCGACTTAAGACAACAAAAAAGGGCAGGGGAGAGGAGAGCGGTTGCGAGGGGAGAAGGCGCTTGGCAGACCAAAACGGTGAAGACGAGTTCGGGTCGGGAGAGGCAGGTCGACTTAGACACAAGCAGGGAGAGGAGGAGCGGTTGGCGGAGGGGAGACGCTTGGCAGAACAAAACGGGAAGACGAGTGCGGTCGGGAGAGGCAGGCGACTTAGACCACAAGCAGGGAGAGTGAGGAGTCGGTTTGGCGGAGGGGAGAAGGCGCTGGCAGAACGAAACGGAAAGACGAGTGCGGTCGGGAGAGTGCAGGCGACTTAGACACAAGCAGGGAGAGGAGGAGCGGTTGGCGGAGGGGGAGAAGGCGCTGGCGAACAAAACGGGGAAGACGAGTGCGGTCGGGAGAGGCAGGCGACTTAGACACAAGCAGGGAGAGGAGGAGCGTTGGCGAGGGGAGAAAAGAAGCGCTGGCATAACGAAACGGTACGGGAAGCACTGTCGGTCGGGAGAGGCAGGCGACTTAGACACAAGAGGGCAAGGAGGAGCGCGTTGGCGGAGGGGAGGAAGGCGCTGGCAGAACAAAAACGGGAAGACGAGTGCGGTCGGGAGAGGCACGGCGACTTAGACACAAGCAGGGAGAGGAGGAGCGGTTGGCGGAGGGGAGAAGGGCGCTGGCAGAACAAAACGGGGAAGACGAGTGCGGTCGGGAGAGGCAGGCGAATTAGACACAAGCGGGAGAGGAGGAGCGGTTGGCGGAGGGGAGAAGGCGCTGGCAGAACGAAACGGAAGACGAGTGCGGTCGGGAGAGGCATGGCGACTTAGACACAAGCAGGGAGAGGCGGAGGGGTTGGGGGAGGGGAGAGAAGAAGGGCCGCCTGGCAGAACGAAACGGAAGACGAGATGCGGTCGGGGATATCAAGGCGGACTTAGACACAAGCAGGGAGAGGAGGAGCGGTTTGGCGGAGGGGAGAAGGCGCTGGCAGAACAAAACGGGAAGACGAGTGCGGTCGGGAAGAGGCAGGCGACTTAGACACAACAGGGAGAGGAGGAGCGGTTGGCGGAGGGAGAAGGCGCTGGCAGAACGAAAACGGGAAGACGAGTGCGGTCGGGAGAGGCATGCGAATTAGCCACAAAGGCAGAGAGAGGAGGTGCGGTTTGCGAGGGGAGAAGGCGCTGGCAGAACGACACGGAAGTACGAGTGGCGGTCGGGAGAGGCCGGCGACTTAGACCACAAGCAGGGAAAGGAGGAGTCGGGTTGGGGAGGGGAAAAAGGCGCTGGCAGAACGAAAGGAAGACGAGTGTCGGTCGGGAGAGGCAGGCGACTTAGACACAAGCAGGGAGAGGGAGCGGTTGGCGGAGGGGAGAAGGCGCTGGCAGAACGAAACGGAAGACGAGGCGGTCGGAAGAGGCAGGCGACTTAGACACAAGGCAGGGAGAGGAGGAGCGGT